>JARKIA010000379.1:0-124799 GCA_029289565.1 Mycena galericulata | reverse complement strand
CGAGTTGACCAAAAAACATTCTAGACCAGAACGTAAGCTCCCAATCGGGCTCCAGTGCAAACTAGTAACCTTGTGGCGTCGGCGCCCATCTTATCGATGATGATACTGGGGTCCGGAAAGTTCTTCAAACTTTTGCTCATTTTCTTGCCATCGCTAATATGAACGTCTATAAAAAGGCGAGCTTTTGCAGGAACGGTACTGCGCACTTACGCAGCAAGTACGAGACCAGTGACGATGAGGTTTTGCCACGGTGCCTTTCCGAACAAATGCGTGGACAGGACGAGCAACGTGTAGAACCAACCGCGCGTTTGGTCGATACCTTCACAAACAAACTGTGCCGGAAATGATTTCTCGAACAGCTCCTTGTTTTCGAAGGGATAGTGAAGCTGTGCATACGGCATGCTGAAAAAAAAGGAAGGTAAGCACGGAGTGGAAAAATTAAACATATGAGCGAACCTTCCGGACTCGAACCAGCAGTCAAAGACCTCCTCCACACGTTTGAGAACACCGGTGCCGCTGGAAGATGGGATGGTAATGTGATCGACACTCTCCCTGTGCAAGTCAGTTATGCCTTTCACGCCTGACAATCGCTCTAGTTCCTCAACAGAGCCGATGCAAACAATCTAAAGCCTGGGTAAATGACCGCGAAGTTGAAGAACAGGGAAACAGACCTCTTTCATGTCCTCAGAAGCCCACAGAGGTAATGGTGTCCCCCAATACCGGTTGCGAGAAATATTCCAGTCGCGAGCATTTGCAAGCCAGTTCCCAAACCGATTGTCTCCCACGTTTTGCGGGACCCTGAATGACCGGTTGATCGTGGTGACTGTCAAAACCAAGGCAAGGACATACCATCGCGTCTGCTTATTGTTGGCAACGAGCTCGTCCGTCACCTGCGCAACCCGAATGAACCAGCCGGGGACTGCACGGTAGATCAAGGGGGTGTGGGATCTGGTCGCTGTTGTTCAGGAACGAAAAGGTTGCATAGTGGTCTATTCACCTCCAACAAAATGGATACGGGTGCTTCAGCGTCGACTGTACAATCAGCCGTCCCTTGGCCTTTATGACCTTTTGGATGGGACTATCCGCAGCCTGATCGGGATCCGTGTCGGCAATACGAATAGGCTTAAGAAACCAAGGATCGCACTTTGACATTTAGTCCCTCGAAATCGGGAACCTCGCTTGTGAAGCGACCCGCGTCGTCGATGGGACAGGGTGGCATCTCGTCCTCGCGCAATATTCCACTTGAACGAGCAATACGGTAGTCGTCCTCACCAAAGCAGGAGATTGGTGGACGATTCCAGTGCCGTCAGTATCTGTAACATATGTGTCGACGACAACTCGGAAGGCCTTGTCCTCATACTAACCAAAAACATGATCAGGCGAACACAATAGGAAAAAAAACCGGGTCGTACCTGGTCGGTAAAATATTCGAACAGGAACATACCGCCATCCTTTCATATCTGCGCCCTGAAATTGTCCCAGTTTCTTGAACTTGGCCTTTTTGGGGTCTTTATACAGCGTTCGAAGGAGATTTTCGTGAAGAATAAAGTTTTGATCCTTCTCTTGGTCGTGGATTTTTATGTATGTGAAATCTGGATGGACGCAAAGGGCCAGGTTTGATGGTAACGTCCATGGGGTGGTTGTCCAAGCCAAAAGCGAGTCTAGGGTCGTCCACGAGGGGGAACGCCACCGTGACTATGCCCAGAGTCAGCCCACCAGCTCGTGCTCCAAGTCTGAGGCGTACCTGCGGGATCGTTGACATCTCTAAATCCAAATTTGCCTCAAAGTTGGAAACCGGGGTCGTGCAGCCCATTGAGTAGGGGAGAACTCGTAGACCGCGATAAACCAAGCCCTTCTTGAACAGTTCGCTGAACGCCCACCACACAGACTCCATAAAGGAGAGATTGAGCGTTTTATAGTCGTTGTCAAAGTCGATCCAGCGGCCCATGCGCACGACGATCTTGCGCCACTCGGAAGAGTTGCGCATGACGATGGCGCGACACTCGGCGTTGTATTTATCGATCCCGATCTTCATCACGTCCGCCTTGCCGGTAATGCCCAGTTTCTTGTCGATCTCGTGCTCGATGGGGAGGCCGTGTGTGTCCCATCCAAAGCGCCGAGTGACATGGAATCCGCTTGCGTGCGCGTGCCGGGTACGATGTCCTACGAAGCTCATCAATCGTCAAATCGTCGAATTTTTTTCCCCACCTTGACAGTTCCCTGGAGGAGATGCCCGTAATGAGGCAGGCCCGTTGCGAATGGAGGTCCATCGTAGAACGAATACTCTGGCCGACCCTCAGAGAGCTTCAAGCTAGTCTGGAACGCGTCGATTTCTTCCCAGAACGCAAGCACTTTTTCTTCTTCTCTCGGAAAGTCGAACGGTGCAGAGACTGAGCGTGGGGTTTGCCTGGGATCAGCCCTGGGTCGAAGAGGCCATCGATCTACTCACTGTCGTGCGGAGCGAACGACATCGTACTTGGTAAGATGGTAAATCAGCTCTAAATCGACGAGTATATAAATTGTGCTGTCGAGTCACATTACGTCAACAGCCGTTCAATATTCTACTGACTCGTTTTTCAACATCGAGCAAAATCAATCAAACAGTGTGTGAGCATAATACATTGATTTTTCTGTTCTGTCGTGTATCTGGAATCGAAATAACGATGGTATGCTAAAGTATTGTTTGGATTGTGAACGAGTCAGTACATGGTTGAGATACATCAAAGCGGCACAGATAGCGGAATAACGAAAAAGAGCGCACAGGGAAGGCCGCTATTCGAAGGGCCAGGCCACCCTCAGTGGGAGAGCCAGGAAGAAACAGGACCAGCCATTCGACCAGCGAAATACAAACGCATAAAAACGATATCCAATCGACTCTAATCTATGCGGATCGGCGGTGCACCATTACTTGATCATAGGTTCCCGTGTAGGATGATTCGTGATCAGAATTAAGTCCCCAGTCGACGACGGCCCGGGGGCAATCGAGGTTGGGCGCTGATTAGGAGAATGCGGGTATCCGGGACGTGTTTATGCTACAGGGAAGAATGCGGGCGGGGTATGCGGGGATTGCAATGTCGTGGGCCGTCGTGAATTCGTATTGTTTTAGCGCGAAAGAAAGGCGGGGAAGGGTGGTGAACAAGATCACACCGAGACGGGTTCATTTGACGATGTCTGCGCGCGTATCTGTGCCTGCAGTTCGCGTCGTCCGAGCGCACCAGCAACCCACGCAACCATGTTAACTTCACGCTGCGCATCCGCAATGAGGAAAGGATGTTCCTGAGAACGATGAGTTGCCAAGCATCGAAGGCGGCGGCGGATAGCTTACAAGGAGCTCCGCATAGGTGGCCCTACGCGTCGGATCCTTAATGAGGCAACACCGCACCCAGTCCCGTGCTTCTTCGCTGAAGTGGACTTCAAGCGAATCACCTTCAGTCGCCGGTTTTACCTCGGGCAGTTGTGGAGGTTCCCCATGGACTATAGCCTGCAACTGCGCAAATACATTACTATAGGTCTCCGGCGGGTACGGGTACCGGCCCATAGCGATTTCGATAATCGATAAGCCGAGAGACCAGATATCGGAAGACACGGTATATGTGTTGAAAGCTTCTTGGACATCAGTACCAGTTGTAGTCCCTTGTATACGCTCCGGCTTAAAACATGATTTAGCGAACGGCTGTCTGGATGAAGGGATGATTTACAGCAAAATAGGTTTGACACCCGATGTTGGTTTTGGCTATCGAGTTGTCGAGTTGACCCGAGACACCAAAGTCACATAGTTTGACATGGCCCTTGCGGTTCACCAGAACATTCGTGGGTTTTACATCTAGAAGCCTGCATCAGAGCGGAAGTGATGGATGAACAGGGAAGGCAAGACCTCGATGCATGATCTGCAAGTTGTCCTTGAGAAACTTGAGGCCCCGAACCATGTGTCCAGCGATTCGTCCCAATACGTCTTCTGGTGCACCCTCGCCAAGTTCACCCTCCCAACCACCACCCTGGGCTGTGGTCTTGATGCCAAGAACCTTGTCCAAGCTGCCGGCATCCATGTATTCCATGCAGTAATAGACGCAGGATTCAATGGTGAATGCACCATAGAACTCCACAATCTCCGGGGCCACCGCACGGTGCAGAATATCGAGTTCCATTATGATACCATTAAGCTTGGCCGGGGAGAGCTCGAGTTGTATTTCCTGCGACACAAGGTAAAAATAAGACAGATGGCGGGTGAGATAGCACGGCACCTTCATCGCCATATACACGTTGGTGGGTCGATGGAGGACCTTCTTGACGGTACCATAGTTGCCCTTGCCGAGTTCCTCGTCGAGTTGGAGCTGGCCCATGTTTATCTGGAAGGATGCGCCATTTGAAAAATCGACGCCATCCGCATGCAAGACGGCCTTGCCGCTGAAATTGAGGGCACCGGACAGATCTCTGTGCGATGGTAAGGAGACGTGGACTGCGCCAAGGAGGGGTGACGTACACGATCTTGGTGAAATTAGAAAAGGCGGGGGCGGCATCGTTCCGCAGGGGCGGTCGACCAGCACCGAGACCAGCACCGGAAGCACCTCCAGCACCCTCGATGTCCTTGAGAGTGAAATTTGGCTTGCGGCGCACCCATCATGCCGCCGCCGCCTCTTGGCCGTGCTGCGGCGGGAACCGGATAAGAATTGGCGGGACGGAGATTCGGGATCTCGGCGGGACTGAGAGTGGTACGTGAAGGGCTGCTGTTGTCGCGTCGATGGTGGGTGTATTTCCCCGCTTTGCATTTGCAAACTATTTGAGGTGAGATGAGGAGGCTGGGGGGGAGGAAGAGCTCACTGCGGCCATCTTCTCCTGCATTCCCGGGGGGATTGGGGTTGCATTCTGGCGGGTTTGAGGATGAGCTTTGACTTCTGGGGGACGCGGATGCTCGACGCGGGCTCTTGGGGCATTGGAGCGAAGGGAGAGGCACCCCGCTGTGACGTCGTGTCCGCGTGACTCTGCGGCTTATATTTCTCCTCCTCCCATGGTCAACCTCAAATGGAATGCAGACAGGCAAGTCCAATAAATTAAAATAAATAAACTCGTCTATTTATCTCCTCCAGATTCTCTTTCGACCTTCCCCCGCCCACCACTCCCCTCGGCCAAATTAGATCCTCCATCGCAGAATATACCCATCTTCCCCCCGATGGTTTCAAACTCATTCACAAGGGCGCCGTCATGAAGGACGATAACGCCCCCAGTCAGTAGTCCTCTCTGTTTCTCTCCATGGACCCAGTTCATTCCCGAAAAGTATCCGCGTACCATCTCCGCCAGTCGTCCACCATCGCCGTGGTCGAGATCGGCCCACCGCCCTCACAACCCCAGCAGCCCCTGCCGCCGAAACAACCCCCAAAGCAAAAGTCTAACGCCCCTGTCCGCACAGAACAGGCGACAATCTCCACCATTCAGTCCGAATTGGCAAACGTTCGCGCAGAACTCTCACCAGCCGTAGACAATCTTCTCGCATCCGCAGCAGGTCAACAAATCTAAAACCGAAGGAGCATACCCGGCTGTCGGAACTACTCCTCCAGGCTCTCCTCCGGCTAGACGCTATAACTACCGACGGCGAATGGGAGGCCGCCAGAAAAGAGCGAAAGGCTGCGGTCAAGGAAGTACAGGCACTCCTTGATCGTCTGGACGGGGGCGGAGGTTAGCTGGTTGGTTCACGTATGTCCCTAGATTTTCCGCTCCCATGCTACTATATCACCTCGTTAATATTGGCCCTCATCGATCATGGCTAGTTACTTCCAAGCGGTGCGAAAGTCATCGCGGTGGCGTGACTTGTGCGTACGTAAGGTTTTACGCGTGCAAATGGGACTCTGGATGTCCGATGTTCATCTCATACTAGTTGCAGAAAACCATTCCAGTGAACCCCAAATCCAAGTCGACGCTAGTCAGTTTCGGTTGGGAGTCGTAGCGATACATATGGCCCCAAATAATCAGTTTCGGTGATACAATGATCGGCGTATTCACTGCGCCAGTAAATCACCTCACTGGCGGCAACTTCCACATGAATGTCACACAAAGTTAGTCTCTCTTGACAGACTTCTTCGCTCGTTTGACATCTCAGCTCTCGCTGTTGCGACAGTTTGGCGCGACCGCGACGGTATATCAGAGGAATTTTGGAAGATATTGTAAGAGAAAAAGAACCCCAAGTCTTGAGAGCTTGAGAAATCGCGATTTTCCCCCCCGTCTATATCAATGAAAAGAGTGAGACGTGGGAAGGTCCTTCCTTAATGGGACTTGACAATGCATTTGACACAGGCTCTTCTTTCGTTCGCTCCTTCCAAGTAATACGTCCTTCTTACTCTGCCGAATCAAGGTCTCTGGCCCCTCCTTTCCTCACGGGCAACTCCAGCTGCATCTCTCCACTCGACGCACCACTGCATGTGTCCTCCCGAGTGTTATCTCGAACCATAATAGCTCACCAGCACCTCAGCCTTTTTCGTGAGGAGTCTTTTCCGAGTCAATTACAGTACTAGTAATAGCCGCCCGACACATCTTCAACACTTTCTCGTCGACTATCACTGTACTTTCGGTCAGTTACATTGAAATCCTCTCAAAATACACCTAAGATCTGTTGCAGCCTCTTTGCGACAGACGCTCAATAGACGCCCACCACGTTGGACGCTCAACGCACACGTCGCTTTTTTCTCTGACTCGCTCCACGTATCAAATTGTTTCTGTGCATTTATTTCGAGTTCCCACCTAGTCCTCCCCTCTTCCCAGACGAATGACGCAAAATCCCGCCCTCCCAGTCGCGGATCCCATACCGCACTGCCTCGCCGCCGATTTAATTCTGGACAAAGCAGCAGGGAATTGGATCACCTGGCAAAAAGCCGTCCTTGCGTGTCTGACAGTCGTTGGGCTAGAAGGCTATGTCACCGGCTCCGTTCCTTGTCCCGATCCCGCTTCCGACCCCGCGGGGCGAGAAACTGGCAAACGAACGACCGTGCGGTGGTGTCTTTTCTTACGTTCATGGTGAGCCGCAGCGAGCAGCCTTTCGTCGCGGGCCACGCCAGTGCCGGCGCCAAGGCGGTGTGGGACGCGCTCGTTGCACGGCACTTTGACCCGAGCCCGCAAATACGCCTGATCCGCGAGGCGTTCGGTGTACGGTATGGTGGCGAGCCAGCGGCTGCGACGAGCGCCCGCATCGATGTGTTGGCTACCCGCATCTTTGCGCTGGGCCCGATCAGCAAGGCTACACTTGTTTCGGCGCCCATGATGGTTAATGCCGTGGCAGGGCGATTTCAGCAATTTAGCCGAGGCCGGGGCGCGCGCGTCTTCCTCCAAGCAACCCCAGACCAGTACTGCAGAACAGAATGCAATAGCCGCCATCACCAATGAAGCTTCCACCGTCACCGTCAAAACAGCTCTCACCCGCAGTCACGGCTTTGTTCAAAATCCTTCGACGAACGAGGCCGAGTGGACACGTCTTTTGGAACTGCTATTCCAGGTCCTCGGCGAGTCGACGCCATTCCACTTGCACCCGAATGGGACCGGGCCAACGCAGCCAGGCAGAACGTTCTCGCGCACATCCAGCTCTTGCAGAACATGCTAGAGACAAGCGAGAGCAATGCTGCACCAGACGGCGAGAACGCGCAGCCTCGGCGCGTCAGTGAAGGGGAGCAGAATGGCCTAGCGCCTTTTACTACTACTAGAAAAGGTACCTAAGAGGTCCTGACGTAATGGCGCCGTAGGTCCCTTAGGTGAGCAAGAGCCCGATCCACGGCAGCGGGCCCGTCTCATTGAGCTCTTGGTTCAGACTCTTGTTCGTTTAGACGGCACTAGTATGCACCTGGACTGGGAAGAGGGGAGAACCAGGAGAAAACGAGCTGTGAATGAGGTCTTACGGCTGCTGAACACCTTGGAATGGTCACCCGTGTCCGAGCCGAGTCCTGGTCATACTCTACCTACTCATACTCATACCATCAGCCCAGAAGAACAGGGAATGATCGACGTCATTGCGGCTGAGCTGTCCAACGTGCAGAATGTCCTCGCTCCTGCCGTCGCCACTTTCCCTCGATCTTTGCCCTGCAGACCGCCCAGAAGGAACGAAAGTACCTCTCGAGGCTGTTATTCGAGACGGTCGAGCGTCTAGATGCCACCCGTATCAATCTAGACTGGGAGCAGGCGAGAAAAGAAAGAAGGGGTGCTGTCAAAACGGTGGAAAAGCTGCAAAACGAGCTCGATGGCCTGCCCACATGCACTGAAGAACAGAACGTGATCTCCGTAATCGCATCCGAGAGATCGAAAACTCAGTTTCTGCTTTTGCCTGCTGTCACCGCTTACCTCGGCAACCCAACTGAGAGGGAGCGATTGCGTCTTTCGGAGCTATTGTCTCAGGCACTCGAGCGATTGGACGGCGTCACTTTGGAGTCAGCATGGGACCAAGCTAGGACGGAGCGAAAGGAGGCCATAAGCGAGATGCAGAGATTACTGGACAGACTCATCATTGAGCCCCGCGCCAAGACGCAAGAGGAACAGCATGCTTTGCATCTCGTCACCGCCGAGCTATCGAGGATTCAGTTTTTGTTCACGCAGGCGGTCAATTTCTTCCTCGAAAAACCTAACGAGAAGGAGCGCGCGCGTTTGTCGGAATTATTCATGCAGACTCTCGAACGCTTGGATTCCATCCCCGTACAGCAAGAATGGGAAGAGGTCTTGCAGGTGAGGCGGAACGCGGTACACGAACTCCAAAATCTGCAGTCTATTTGTGACCACCCACCATCTTCCACCGAAATATACACGGAACATAGTGCGATCGCTGCGATCGCGTTCGAACGTTCGAAGATCCAGACCGAGCTTGCCCCCGCTATCCTGAACTTTGTGCGAGCTAGTCAACCCTCTACGCTGGCTACGGGTACTGTAGCACAAGCCTCACTGAATGAGAAGGAGCGTCTCCGTCTTTCCGAGCTTTCGTTGCGGTTGCTTGAACGCTTGGACGCTTTTGCTATTGAATCGGCGTGGGATGAGGCTCGAAGGAGAGGAAGAGTGCGGTGGGGGAGGTGCAGAAGCTGCAGGACATGCTCGATGTATGGGGACCGTGAAGCTACATTGTGAGACTGTACCCATCGAATCCGCCTGTTGTAACTGAACCGTGTTACATATTGTACAATGATGGATGCAGCCACCTGTAATACATGTATACTTCTACTCGGCATTGACTGGGTTCCAGCTTATAGCGTAACCGCGGTCCAGCGCATCGATTTGCGCCATATCCTGTTTATCTAGCTCAAAGTCATATAGCTGCGCATTCGAATGGATGCGGCTGGGCGTAGCGCTCTTTCGGGAGGGGAACATAGCTGGCAACAGCTGAGAACCTATTCGCGATGGATACAAGGAAACAAAACCTACCCTTTCTGAAGAGACCATCGCAGCACGACTTGAGTAGGGTCTACATTGTACTAATGGCGAACATACATGTCAGCTCAAAGCGGGTTATCCCGCAAATCAAACTGACTTTGCTGGCGATCTTCGTGACGGCGTCGTCCTTCAAAAGCTTCTCGTCACCTCGCATAATCGGGCAATACGCCTGCACCACGATGGAGTTCGCCTTGCAATAGTCCACTATGGGCTTTTGCTGGAGGAGTGGGTGCAACTGCAGATTTCGTTCAACATCTTGCCCAAAAACAATACAACAAGATGGCGTCACCTCGATCTGGTTGACGGCTGGCATTTCAACTTTTAATTCTTTCCAGTTCTCTGGCTTCTGCTCCTGGAGGCGCTCTTTCAGTTCCTTCAGGTAATCTTTGAGTTCCTCGAGGTGGTGGACCCCACTGAGTTATTTCGTGAGTGCGCGCGCTAGGTAGAGGCAGCTGGAACTTACTAGTTTGAGACGCCGACCGAACGAATTTTCCCCGCCGCTTGGGCCTCCAGCAGAGCTTATATGTCTCCAAGCGACGCTCCTTTCCAGAGAGAGGATCGTGAATGAGCTATGCCATCGTGGTCAGTTTGCGGCAAGCCAAGACAGATAGGTCGAACGAATAGATCAATATATTCTGCGATTAAGAAGTTAGCCGCCGGGCCGTAGTGGTCGTTGCGGAGAGACTCACCAACACCAAGCGTTTTAAGCGATGTGTCAACACCTTTCAAAGTGCTTTCGTAGCCGTGCGTTCTACTAACACATTTGGTGGCTAGCCAAACATAACGACACTGAGCAGCGACAATAATTCGGGGAGAAATGGGCGTACTTATGAATATGTCTTCACGCTTGAGTCCGCTCTCCCTGACAGCCTCACCGACTGCCCCCTCATTTCGATAAACTTGAGCCGTGTCTATATGTCTGGTTGAATGAACCGAATCAAGTTGGGATATACGTCTGAAGGGGCTATATTCTCAACCTGTAGCCAGCCTTCAAGGCCTCCAATACACTTGGCTTTGCGTCATAGTTTTGATAGACGCCGAACCCCAGCAAGGGCAGATGGAATCCTGCCAGGAAACGTTCAGCAAGGCGTGGATGCGGGTGAGCAGTACTGACCGGAGGAAAGCCGGACCGTGGACTGGAGGGTTAAAGCCATGGTGAGGAATGCAGACGTTCGTTGGGAGAATCTTCGCGAAATAAAGGGCGAGTTGAATCAGCTTGATTATGTGTTGCGGCAGCGGTATTTACCCATGAAGACGACTTTAACTGAATTTACATGGTTTAACCGACACTGACTTATTTGTTTGGACATATAGAACGGGGTTCAACAAATTCCAAGCTCAAGTTCGTCGCCATCTCCGAGTCGAAGGATATTCTACATCAACGTTGCGCAAGCGATGCGAAAGCACCGCGACCCACCGCTGGCAGTTTGTTACAAGTTCACGGATCCTCGTCCTGAAATAACCCATCATGAATCGTTTTCATTATGACAGTCCAGCTGTACGCGTCGTGATATGTTACTACAATCCTTCACAGACACCAAGCACCAAGCACGATCCCCACTGCCACGGTGAATAAACCCCGGGCAAGTGGTGTCGACAGTTCGACCGGTCTGAGTGTAATACTTCCGTTTGGTTTCCTGGGGACGCAAGTTAGACTCATATATAAGGGTGTCGAGAAGGGAAGCCTTACGCGGAGCTCGACGATGAGGATTTTGCGGAGGACGAAGCACTCGAGGCAGACGACGCTCCCAAACTGGCGGAAGCCAATCCCGAGGATGTTGCTGACGCAGAGGCAGAGTTGGTAACGCCAGAGGCAGATGCAGAACCAGATGCAGAAGCAAGGGCAGAAAGAGACGCAGATGCCGACGGAGCCGTGGTGTCAGTGGAGTTGGACAGGGCCGTGGTATCAGTGGAGTTGGACGGGTCGCCGAGGTTTCCTACAACGGGCGTCGCAGCGGCATCGTCGGAATCAATGGTGTACGTAGCACCATTCCACATCGTCGTGGCACCAGTTTGTGCAAGCGTTAAAGCCGGACCACCAATAGAAGTAACGATAGTGAATACACCACTATCCGGTGTCGCTGGAGGGACTGAGATTTAGGATATGACACAACTAAAATATAGCCTTACATGGCGCAATCTGGGAGACGGAACCACTTTGTATCAAGTTGCCCCCGGTAGTGGCTACTCGTGGATCAGGTTTGTTTTCAATGCAGGAGCATTTGAAGGACATACTTGCATCGGGTTGGTCAAAGCCTTCGAGAACAGACTCGATGATTCCTGTGACTTCTGAGACTGAATTGAATTGAATGAAAAAAGACGATGGAGCAGAAAACGAAACCAACTATCAATCGGAGCCCCGTGGACGCTCTTGACACTGAGCAAAGCCAACAAAACACAGACATTAAGTTTCGTGAACGTGAACATGGTCGTGAGGTCGGAAAGGACTTGATTGGAATGGATGGAGTACAGTAGCGACGAGATGGGGGCTAGCCAGAGCAAGGAAACACATTGTCGGAAGAGTCCTTTTATACGCAGCCGGAAACTGAGCCCCAGGGGATAACGGTTGCCAAGCGGGAAGCGGATACAAAACAGATATCGAGGACTATCCTGCCAACAATTTTGAGTGTAATAGCAACACGGGCATCACAGTTGTTGAAGCTTGAACGAGAAAGCGATGCACACTGTGACGGTTATGACCTGGCCACTTACCGGGCCGGCCAAGCCGCCGCCTGCTCCTGAACTGGACTTGTGAGTTGAAATGTTGTTCAATTATGTCTCCGAGCCCAACTCGAATCTGTTGTGCTGCATATGTCGGTATGTATCCTCTTCGTCTATTAGAACTCCGCCTCGACGCCCATTAGGATGGCGTTCATCCAGCCCGTAACAACTCGCACCTGTTCGCACACCTTCTGCCGCGACTGCATCCTCCAAGCCATACGCCACACACCTCAATGCCCCGTAGACCGCTCAACTCTCTCCACAGACGACTTGGTCCCTGCGAACTCTATAATCCGCTCGGTCGGTTACGACTCAATAGTTTCCATGTACCACGTCTCTGACTGGCAACGTCTTAGCTCGGCGACGAACTGATCGTCGAATGTATTCATCGTACCTCGGGATGCACTCATACGTGTCAGCGGCAGCTGCTCACAGCCCATATCATGGACGACTGTCCGTATAGGCGCGTCGCATGTCCGAAAGGAGAATGCGACGAGATCTTAGCCGGGAAGGATGTGGAATCGCACAGATGCGTCCACAAACTTGTACCGTGCTACGTATGTGGCGTCGAACTCGAACTCGACGACCTCCAGGTAGGTTTTGCTTTTCCGTGAGTCGATCGCCTAACCTCCAAAAAAATTCATCAAGGCCCACAGTTTGCAATGCATGGACGATACGGTAGCCTGCGAATTCTGTGCCTTGGAGCTTTCGCGCTCCGACCTTGCCTCACACATTAATACTTGCCCCGCTGCTGTGATCCCTTGTCTGCATGCCTCGAACGGTTGCGGCTGGACGGGGCCCCGCGCCGAGCTGGCGTCATCGCATATCCCCGCCTGCCCCTATGAAGCGCTCAGGGGCTTCTTCGCGCTGAATGACACAAAGTTCGCGCGCATCGCCGAGGAGAACCTATTTCTGCGACACCGCGTCGAATCTCTCGAGGCCCGCGCTCAAACTACGCAACGCGAACTGCAGTCCGTCAAAACCGCGCTTGGTCCCTGGTTCCGGCCCGACGGGGTTTACGCATATAGCACTAGCGCGCCCGCCTCTTCTGCTGACCTCCCATTGGACCTACAACCCGCAAGTGCGTCGACGTCGCGTCGATATAGTCAAGTAACGGACGCGCCACCGCCGTTCGAGAATGCACCGCCGGACGTGCTCGCGGCGTATTTTCCCGCTGAGACGGATACCTTTGAGCGGCGTGCGTTTCCCGCGTCGCCGCCGGGCTGGGAGGCGCCGTTCGCTTCCGGTGCTCATCCCACCGGAAACACAAACGCACAGCATGCAGTCGCGCCGCTGAACCTGTCGACGACGCTCGAGGGCTCGCTAGCTGGCATACGCGCGTCGGTTGTCGCGCTCGGCGGTGCAGTCGATTCGCTCGCGCGGCGCAGCGACATCGCGCTCTCGAACGAAGCGCGGCGGCTCAACGAGGAGGTCATGTCCCTCCGCGCAAACGTACATGGGCTCCGCATGCAAGTATGTCACTGTTTGTTTTCGTCCTCCTTTCAGCGATCTTCGCGAGCGAGTGCGGTCGCACCGCTGCTGATAACCATCGTTCTTACGATCCCTGTTAGGTGCACGCAATCATGATGGACAGGAACGCCCAAGTGACAGGTCGTAGCGGCAGCGAGGGCAGTAGCAACATCCTGAACCCGATAAATTTCGGTAGCGATGGTGCCTGGCCCCCCGCGCCGGCGCGTTTCTATTATCCCGGGCCCCCTCCGCTGCCAGGGCAGTCCATAACCAAGCTCTGATATCTGCAAAACGATCTGCCATCGTCTATCGTTTGCATCAGGTCTGCGGGATAATCTTTTGACGAGTGTACTCGATCATCATCGTTAGCGTTTCCGTTTCGAACCATCCATCGAAACAAGTAGATTTGGAACAACTTTAGATTTCTTCTGTTCTGCACCATTACACGCTGTATGTACTGTACGTATCGTATGTGCGGGCTATAATAGTAAGCTAGTGGCGCGTATACGCTGAAAGAATAAACAACACGAAAAGCAGGAACGGTGAGAAGGAGGGAGCAACGCGATATTACAGGCCGGTTAGCGTAGGATAGCACAGGGCAGGCAGCAGGAGCGAGGCTGCGGAAAACGAGGAGAGAATGTGCGGGTGTAAGATATGAACAATTGAAGCAAGGACCGGTGGATGGCAATTGAGATAGTCGGCCGCATGTAGAGGAAGGTGAGGCGAATTATGTACAGTGGCAAGAAGACCACCAGGTATGATTGGGCAGCAATAGGCGGCTGTAGGATATGATACGGGCTGATTTGTTCGCGCTGTTGGACAAGACGGAAGGAGGGACTTGAGCGACTTCTTTCACGAGAATGTGAACGATGTTTCAGCACTGGAGTCGTAGTACGGCTCGGACGGCGCGAACGACTCCATGCCGTGGCTATGGCCATGGAACGCGCCGCCCTGTTGCACATCTGCATCGTACTCTGAAAAACCACCCTCGCCGTTCCCGTGCGCCGTATACGGCATCCCGTAGTCGTAGCGGAACTCATCCGCGGTCGCCGGCGCCGAGTGCGGGTAACTCGTGTTGTTGGCGTCGTTTGAGTCGAAAAAGAATGTGTTCGCGTCCGCGCCGAGGTCAAGCGTGCCGGCGGAGCGTGGGGGATAGGACGAGGTGTCGTCCTGCTTGTTGTGCAGAGCGTAGTTCAACTCGCTCGAAGTGGACAGAGGGACGGCGCTTGCGGCCGTGCCTGACAGGTGGGGGCTGGACCCGGGGGAGACGGTGGAAGAAGGGGAGGGGTAGCCGATCGCGCCTTGGCCGTCGCGTTCCGCGACGGCAGAGTAGTTACCAATGAGACCCTCCGCGAGGCTCGCGCGCCGCGGGCCGTTGACGTCGAGGCCGGACATGAGGTTGAGGAATCCGGTCGGGCTGGGTCTGAATAAGCGCAATGCTACCAAAAGAAAAATCAACAAGGACGTACCAAGATTCGCGGCGGCGGTTAAAGTCCGGCGCCTCGCCCGCACTGCCAACGTCCGAGTAGTAGGCGCTGGTCGCGCTAGACGCGCTGGCAATGGAGCTGAAGCGGGTCTGATACGACGCAGAGCCATCGTCGGTGTCTGCGTCGTCCCGGGGGAACGAGAAGCCGCTAAAATCGACGGGCGAATTGCGCTCGCTGTCCGAGGACGTGCTGGGCATGCCGAACGAGAAGCCGGGCGAAGGGAGGGGCCCCGGTATCGGCGCAGAGATGTTGCGCGACGAGACGGGGTAGAGGTTGTGGTCGGGAAGGGACGCGCGGACGGCATGGAATGGAGAGAGCGGGGAGGGGGACGGGGACGGGGGGATGCGGTAGCCGCGGCCGTCCATGGAGGAATGGCGGCCGTGCTGCTGGATGGGGACGGTCGAGCGGTGAGGCATGCCCGGACGGCTCATGTACCGGGAGAGGTGCTGCTGTTGGCGCCCATGAGAAAGACGCTGGGTTGCCATGCTGTTCTTCGCACGGGGCAACTGGGCATACGGGAAGCGCACATGGCTCGCATCAACAGAGCGGCGCCTGGCCAGGGGATCCAAGGGGTCTACCATGGAGTTGCCATAGCTCAAGGCGTTGACGGGGAGAGACCCCCGACGGCGCAAGTCGAAGGGGAGATCGTCCTGCGTCTCGATGACCGGCGAACCCTGCCACGAAGAGTTGCACGAGTCCGTGACAACGTGGAGAGACGGGGGATCTGTCGCGGTCGGGCTCGGGGACGAGCTCGTCGACAGCTCCGGCAACGGCTCTACGTCTTCCGCGTCTTCGCTGGAGCGCGGGGACGGGGAATCCACGTCCTTGTTCAACGCAGCCTTCCCCTTGGCGGCCTTTGTCTTTTCCTTGGCCCGTCGGTTCTGAAACCAGACCTGGTATGTGTTGGAGATATGGCCCAGTCACGACGGGGAAAAAACGGTACCTGGACTCCGCGGGCGGTCATGTTGAGCTGTGCTGCAAGCTCTGTGCGGAGGGCGGCATTGGGCTTCGTATCGCGCTTGAAGATGCCCTCGAGGACCTTGAGCTGTGCGCTGGTTGTGCGCTTGCGGTGCTTGACCTCGTTGGGGGTGTAGGGATAAAAGGCACGGTAGTCTGTGGGGTCCATTCCAGGGGGCATCGGGGCAGCGGGGAACCAGTCGGGGGGGTAGGAAAGAGGGTGGGGGACGCGAGGAAGCATGGTATTATATTTATTCGTTCAAGGATAGTCACGGGCAGAACATAAAGAGAGTTGTCAGGAACCAAAGACGAGAACCGCAAACACAACCACAATCAAAATCCTGATAGATTATCTCGTCGTCAAGTACACTACACCCGCACGTCCATCCGCCCCAGAATATCACACAGAAACGAGGGGGACACTGGCCCAAGGGGGGACCCATTGAACCCAACTCCCCGGCCCATTCGCTCCCGCGCGCGAGAAACAACCGGGTGCCCGCAGATCCCCTCCACCTCCAAACGCATATCGGGGTCTGTCCGCATCATTTCTTGGATCAGCCCAAACAGTTCCGGCATGTCATCCATTTCAATCTGCGAAAAGTCCTCCCGCCGCAGCCGTAGCCAGGCTTCTCCTCTGCAAACTAGTTAGCCAGGCCCGATTCGCGCGAACTCTGTTCACTTACTGGTCGGGCACCACAATGTTTGATGCTGTCTCAAGCATTGTCATGCCAAAACTGCAAGACCATCGGTGACGTGAGAATCTCTTCGCACGCAAAAAAACACCCGGTTCGACCGGACAGACCCACCTGAAGACATCAGCAGCCTTTCCGTACCGCCCCTGGAGCACTTCCGGCGCCAAGTACACCTTATCTCCTTCGCGCTCGAATCCGACAGATTCCGTTTCCAGTTGATGCGACGACGAAGGCTGCCGTGGCCACACCGATGCCATTCCAAAGTCCCCAATCTTGAACCGGCCCTCGCCCGTCACAAAGATGTTTGACGGTTTCAGGTCTAGGTGGATGACACCGGCGTTGTGAATAAATTGGAGGCCCTAGAAGACGGTCATCAGCCCAGACATACACACGAATTAGCCACCAGACATACATTGCTCAGATCCACGATAATCTTCCAGATTCGCGCCTCATCGAGCTTCGGAAAGACGCGGCCATACTCCCATAGAAAGTGTGCAAAGTTGCCTAATTCGCACAGCTCCGTTTGAATATAGAGCACGTCGTCTTCCTCCCAGCTGTCCACGAATGTCAAAACATTTGGTTGTACGCCACCGCATGTGAGTAGCTGGAGAATCTCCACCTCTTCCCGTAAACGTAGGCTGCGAAAGATCAGATTCAATCACCAGATCAGTGTATACTCGCATGGGAAATCGCCTTAAACGCGTACCGGTGTCGCACGCCCTCGAAGCGCTTCGACTTTTTGACCGCGTATTCCGTGGGTCTTGCACCGTCGCGCGAACGCACTTTGATGACTTTGCCAAACTCGCCGCTACCCAGCTCGTCCACCTCCTCGAACGCGCGCTTAAAATGACCTGGGCGTTCAACGGCCTGATCCGAGAGACGCCGCACGACGCTTGGTTTGGGCGTCGGGGGATGTTGATGTGTTGGCACATATCTTGCCCCGGTTGGCGATCCTATGGTCGACGCCGAAGAAGACGAGCTGGAAGCTGACCGACCAGGCGACAAATTCAGCGCATTATTCGAGGGCGAGAACTGAAGGGGCAGGTGTGCTTTGGGCAGATGCCAGTCTGAACGCGGAGTTATTAGCGTCTAATACGCGTTGAAAAACGTTAATTAAAATTAAATGACGCACCACGTCCTTTCGCTCGCGTGGGCGTTCCCGCGAGCGACGCCGAGTCGCTTCCACTCGAGAACGCACCGCTGCTGCTCCGCCGCGCGAGCCAGCGCGGGTGCGCGACACCGCCTTTGCCTGGTCGGCCGAGACCCAACCCAACATACTTGTCGCGCCGCCCGCTCGGGCTCTCGTCCTCTCCCTCCGAATCGGTGGTCGGGTCTAGCGGCGCTTTCCCGTGCTTGCGTCCGCCGAGCGCGGGGAATACCGCAGGCAAGCTCTTGCGTGGTGCCTTGCCCCCACCGCCGCCCGCCTTGGGATCCCAGCTAAAGCCCGGCAGCCCGACCTTGTGCGCGACCGCACTTTGCCATGGTCGGTCGCCTACGAGGTAGCTTGTCTTGACGCGCTTCACCGGCGTACCCGGCGCCTTCTTTGCGTGCGCGCCAGGCCCCGTCACCTTGGCACCAGCGGCGAGGGTGCGACGGATGAAGGCATCGACGTCAACATCACCCTCGGGGCCGCCACTGTCGCCATCCACCACGCTAGGCCAGCCCGAACCATCCTCCGGCTCGATGCCCGGCGTGACAAGTCCCTCGTCTGAGTAGATGGAGCTCACGCTGGTCGATGCCCGCGGCATGAGGTGGTCCGCATCGTCGTCTTCGTCTTCGTCACTCAACACGATGCCCGAGTCGCGCAGGCTGTACTTTTTCGCAAGAGCGGCGTCGGGCTTCTTGCTGTGCGGCGATGGGGTGCCCGCGGTCACGCTAAAGCTGAAGGAGGTGTCGGGGCGCGCGGCGCCAAAGAACATGTCCTGCTCGTCGTCGTCGTCGAGTTCGCTGGGGATCGTCGGTGGCGAGGAGCGCGGAGAGGGAGTGGCTGGACGCGTCTGCATCGTGTTCCACGATTGGGTGCTGCATCCGGGCCCGGCGTAGCTGTGGCGGCCGGACGGACGCGAGTTGGTGGGATTGAGGTTGGCGGACGTGGCAGAGGTGAGGCGTGTACGAGGCGGTGGGTTGATGGGGGGACCAAAGAAGAGGGTGGCAGCGCTTTCTATTCGCTCGAGGGGTGCGCGCGACGGGTACGCGCCTGCGATGCGGCGGCGGGGCAGCGGGGAGCCGGTTTCAGAGGAGGACGCGCTGGAAGGCGAGCAGGCACGATGGGGGCGTGCAGAAGGGAATGCGACCTGTGTATGATACAGCTTGAGTATCGCCGAGAATAAAAACGCGTCCGTATGACTCACCGGGGACGGGGAACCTTCGAGCAGCTCCTGGGACACGGGACGCGAGCGTGCACGGCGTTTCGTGATGTGCCCGCCGGGAGAGCTGGCCTCGACGACCTCTTCTGGACGCGACAGGGCTGGTGGGCCGTCGTCAAACTCGTCGCCGAGGTCAGAGATGCGGAGGCGAGTGAGGGTGGCAGTGTGACTGCGGATGTGGGCATCTGTCTCTGCTGCGGTCTGGGGCGTGCGGGTGGTGAACTGTGGTGCTGGGAGGGGTGCAAGGCGGTGAAATGCGATGCGAGAGGTGTTTGGGGACGCGAGGGGGGCCAAACGAAGGGGCGTGCTAGCAGAGTGCTGGGAAGACTTGCGCTTTGTGCCCGCCGCAGGGGTGTTTGTGTTGAGAGACAAGGGGGTGCGACTAGGGACCTTTTTTGCGGGAGTGAGGAGCGGCTGGGATGGGGAAGCAAGAAAGACGGCTGCGTCTGTGTTTTCTGGGGTAATTGGACGGGGATTGAAGGGAGAGAAATGGAGAGTAGGCTGTTGTCTGAGGGGGGACGGGGTGAGCATTGGGGAGTCGTAGGATGTTCGTGGAGGAGTATGCATTGAGAGCATCGCGTCTGTCTAGGCTGTTTGTGGTAGACAGTTGTGGGTCCAAGTCAACAAAACTCTTGTCACGGGCTCGCGTAGAGTCAACACATGCAAATACCATTTCATGTGCATAAATTATATTGCAGCCAGTTCCCATCCATGCACATACCCGTCTGTACATGCACCCACGAGAAATTGCCCGTGTAAAGGTTCTCGACGGGTTGTCCGGGTATTCCTAGGCGATCTCTCTCGTTCTATACCCGAATGGCCATACAAATGTAGTAACCATCTTTCCTCTCATCCACCATGGACATCTCGTGAGCTTCCTCTTTCTCTTCTTTGCGGCTCCGCTCACAACCCCCAGCTCAATCCTCCAGGGCGGATACCAGCACCCCCTCAGCCGCCAATGGCAGAGCCGCCGTCAGCTCACGAAGGCGATGCTCATGTATCCCATATTCATTACAGACGACCCCGACGCGAGCCAGCTCATCCCGACCCTCCCGGGCCAGTCCAGATGGGGTATCAACAAGCTTGAAGGGTTCCTTGGCCCCTTGGTCAAGAAGGGATTGCAGAGCGTCATCCTCTTCGGTGTCCCGATGACTTGCATCAAGGTACGTGTCACTTTTATTTTATTTTTCTGCGCAGTAAACCGACCGCAGGACCACCGCGGGACCCCTGCCGACGATGAATCCGGCCCCGTCATCCTTGCAATCAAAAAAATACGATCGCTCTTCCCAGAGCTCTATGTCGCCTGCGATGTCTGCCTTTGCGAATACACCGACCACGGCCACTGCGGCCTCCTTCATGCCGACGGCACAATCAACACCGCACCCTCGGTCGACCGCATTGCAGAGGTGGCGCTCAATTACGCCCGCGCGGGCGCCCACTGCGTCGCGCCGAGCGACATGATGGACGGCCGCATCAAAAGCATCAAGCGCGCGCTCATCGACGCAGGCTACGGCAACAAGTGCACTCTCATGGCCTACAGCGCCAAGTTTGCTTCGTCGCTCTACGGCCCGTTCCGCGACGCCGCCGGCAGCGCCCCGTCGTTTGGCAACCGCAAGTGCTATCAGCTGCCCCCTGCCGGCCGAGGCCTTGCACGGCGCGCAATCGTACGTCCTTTCTTTACCTATTGCCTATTAATATTGATTTCGCCGTCCATCGCAGCAACGCGACGCCGCTGAAGGCGCAGACATCATTATGGTCAAACCTGCGATGCCGTACTTGGACATCATCGCCGATGCCGCCCAGCTCGCTCCTAATCACCCCCTCGCGTGCTACCAGGTCAGCGGCGAGTTTGCCATGGTCCACGCAGGCGCTGCTGCCGGTGTCTACGCGCTTCGCGACATGGCGTTCGAGTCGGTCGATGGCATGCTGAGAGCCGGTGCGTTGTTTTTTTTACGTTCCTTGGCCACTGACCTCTAAAATTCATCGCAGGCGCTACTCTCATCCTCACGTACTTTACTCCCGACTTTCTGAACTGGTTGGACGAGGCCTGAGGTGCCGTGCTGCGAAAATGACTCGAGGGGCGTGGTTGTAACGCAGAAACTAAAATATTGTTGTAAATTAACCTAACATACCTAGATGTCTGTCCCGGGTTCACTCTGAATGGAATGGGTTTCCTCCACTCACTGAAGCTACACTTGAAACGAATGAAACTGGCCATGAGGAAGAAAACGGTTCAACATGTAGACCCATTCGTCAAACGCCGAAGGCACAGCCACTGACCTGAGTTATGTGCTTGCACGTGCCGCCAAATATATTGATGGCATGTGTTTTCGCAAAACTTGGTCCGTGCGCCTCGATTCACGCTCAACGTGACCGCTTTCGACGCGACTACACTGCCACAGCCCAAACATATAAAAAGAGAGCAGCCGTCAGCCTCTTGCCTTCATCTCGCCAGTCACTTGGTGCGCCAAGGTACTTACTTCCCACTCCCTCTCCTGTCGTCCCTTCGTGCTCACTCCCTTCTACAGTGCCTGCATCAGCCGGGAGTCGATGATGGCCGTTCCACCGTCGGCCGCACCTGATGTATTCCGTGGCTCGGATGAGTCCGGGATCCACTGGAGCACCGTCGACGGTGAAGGGTGGAGCCATGAGTGCCCACCGAAGCAGACCTTTTGGTCAGCGCCACCATCCTCCATAGGGCGATGTGGCGATCCCTTACGGTGAGCATCCTCCTCCCTGCGTTTACTCTTCCATTGGCTCATTCTCGCAGATCAGCAGCCCGCCGCGTCAATACGCCGCCGGTCCCTCAAGACCTCAAGACTCTCCTCGCACGTTGTGGATTCACTGGTGAGTATCCTCTTTCGTCTCTTCGCGCTACTCGCTCACTTCCCGTTAGACATCTCGCCAGCCGCAGGACTTCAAGACTTCAAGACTTTTGGATGCTTGGACGGCCTCTCTCTTTGAATTTCTCGACGCTCGGACGGCCCGCTCTTCAAGACTCTCGGCGCTCGGACGGTCTCTCTTCGACGCTCTTGGCTCCCTCGATGCTTGGTGCCTAGACTGCTTTCGTGAGTCTTGACTTTGTTCTCCTCTTGCTCGTCGCTCACTCATTGCTCAGACTCTCCATCGACAGCATCTCGCCGCGCCGTCTTTGCGCCATCGACACCTCGTTGCAGTCTTCCACGCCTCGCTTCGACTCGCCTTGCGTTCTTCCGCGCCGTCTTTGCGCCCTTCCTTCCAGTCCTCTCCGGTCGACCGCCACGCCTCGTCTCGACGGTTTCGTACTGGTTTAGTCGTACTATATCTACCTACTTACTCCGAGGTCTCCTTGCGTGCATATATACCGCCATTCCTACTATAGCCGAGTTATGCTTTACTTACTGCGTCGTCGTCAGTCTCAGCCTACTACATACTGCGTCGTCCTCAGGCTCAGCCTACTACATATAGCCTCAGAAAACTTACCTAGCACCTAGCATTCATTCATAATCGACGTCTTTACCTAGAGTCTTATGCGTGAGCCAGACGATCACTGAATTGCAACCTTCGTCTGGACAAAGTAAATGTCGCTGAACTCAATTATTTGGTGTGAGCGTCTACGTCAACGCGAATTGAGCGCGTAGTCACGTGTAGCGCGCCACTTTTACTTTTACCTCCATGTCAACGAGTACGCAGAAAGCGCTCTTTGCGGTGTCCGGCGTCGTGCTCGTTGGAACAGCATGCTCTGTCCTGTACAACACATACCTCGACACCTCCAATCCCCTGCTCACCCATCTCCCCCACCCACTCAGCAAGACCCATTATTGGGCGAGCAAGGCAAATTTCCTCAATGTCTATTTCATCAAGAAAGCCTGGGGCTGGACATCCGCCGCGTTCCTCTTTGCATGGGCAACCGGGCCCCCATCTACGCGCACCGCGTCGCGCTTTGCACGCTGGCTCACAGCAACCGCCATTTGGCTCGTCTTCACCGCGTGGTTCTTTGGTCCAGCCCTCTTTGAGCGCATCGTCCTCGCGTCGGGGGGCGAGTGCGTCCTCTCCCTCCCCACCGGTGACCCCCTCTCCCTCCCCGCAGAGTATTGCCATGCGCACACCGCCTTGTCACCCGCCACGCATCCCGCTCTCTTCGCATCCTCGTCCTCGTTTGCCATGCCATCCGAATGGCGCGCTACCCCGCGCCTGCGCAAGGGACATGACGTGTCCGGCCACATATTCCTCCTCACGCTCTCCATTCTACTCCTTGCGCAGCAGCTCGGCCCGTCATTTGCGCTCACCCGCTGGTCCACACTACACACCGTCGCGGTGGTCGCCAACTCGCTCCTCATCGGCGTCTGGCTGTTTGCGAGCGGGACGACGAGTATCTACTTTCACTCGCCAGGAGAAAAAATCTCTGGATACTGTACGTGTTCTCATGCGAAATCGCTGAGCCATCCTGATCATTTCTATCTAGTGCTCGGACTCGCTTGTTTTGCATTGGCACAGATTCCAGGAGACCTCCTGGCTACCCTGAACACACCCACAGAGAAACCGCACATGAACTAGCGATAGCATTGCATACAAATGGCCATGAAGTATACATTAAATAATGCGTCTAATAAATTCGAATAGTACGTTGTCCATCTAGAACATCCATGCACAGAAGATCCATACAAGAAGCGTCGGCCAAAATATGCCTAGCCCATCTATGAGCGTGCTCCATGCAACGCCCCGCCGTCGAAGCACCATATCCGCATCTGCCCCCGGCGCCAAATGCGAGGCCAGCTCCCGGACCGAACCCCACGTCGGCACAGAAACCGTCATGCGCCGGCGCCGGCCGCGGAACACGAACGTCCACGACCACGCCCACCTGTGCGCCGAGGGCAGTTTTGCATTCAGACCTGGCGCGGGGAGAAAATAAGATTGCGCGGCATCGTTCCCACGTGCAGGCCACTCCTCGCCCTCGCCGTCGCTGACGTGCCCGTTCTGCACGGCATACTGCGTCGGATACAGTGCCTCCTCTTCCTCTTCCTCGTGGTGGTGGTGGTGGAGCCCCGGTGGACCGAGAAGCGGCGACGCGAGTGGCGTCCCGAGCGGTGTGGCGGGCCGCGAGGCGCGCATTGTTGGACCCGCGGCCGCATTTGGTGTGCGCAGCGAGGGCGGAAGCGCGCTGCGCGGGCTGACGGGAACAGGCGGCGTGTATGGAGACCACACATCGGGGCCGGGGTGCAGCGGCGTGTGTACACCGGGACTGCTGCGCGGCGAGAGCGAGATGGGCGGAAGCACGATTCTCCGGAGCCGCCGCGCCCGGTACATATTGAATACGAACAAGAAAACGAGGGTGATCAATGCGAGGGGGGTGTAGAGAGAGCTATAGACACTGTATGGATCTGGAAGGACGCACGGGGTGTCGATGAATGATTTGCCTGTCGGAGTCGGGTCTACGACGGAGAGAAGTTGAAGTCCAGGCCATCGGATGTGGTTCGACATGGAAAAGGATTTGACTGTGACTTCGCGTATGGGCACGGCCTGCTCTTCAGCTTCGCGGTCGGGCGCCTCGACCGGGTGAGTATATTCACAGTAATCGCGATTGTCCCCACTATTAGTTGCTCAGCATCAGCCACAAGCCGGAGATGATTTCTTACCTGAAGACGGCCACAGGTCGAAGGGTCCGCAGAAGGAAGGATGTAGTCTGCTTTCCGAGGGTGTTCTGATACCCATGTCCGACACCTCTTCGGATTGATCCCTTCTCTCGCAACGGGCCACAAGGGGCGGCATCGGGCCGTGCCAAAGGTATGTGCGACAGCAGGATCGTGGGACGAATACCTATGCAGACATTCGTTAGGTATTGAGATAATATCCATGGTCCCATGAACTACCAGTGGAGGCTGATTTTACAAACTCGACGGTTCCGCCCGGGATGGGATTCCAATATGCGTAGTCTGCACCGCTGGTCGAGCGTTGATAGTCTTCGTCTACAAGATGTGGCGCATCTAGACAAAAAAACACGTGTCCCCGAATAACCACCTGGCTGTTAAAAGGCCCTACGACGTTCGAATAGTACAAGCGGACGTTTTGTGGGGAAGAATGTGAGACGCCCATTCTATGAGACGATGAATAGGAACCCCCCGAGAACGACTTGCAACCCACCCAACATCGTTGTTACCAGGCAGATAATACTGCGAGAACGACGCGTCCGGTTTGAATATCGCCTGGAACTTCCGCCAGTACGCCTTGTACCTGGAGAAGTTAGCAATAGGCCCATCCTCAGGAAAATAGGAAGATTCACTCTGGCTCGGATCTTACGAATTTTCCACTTGAAAGCATGTCTCCGAGGAAGAACACTTCGTGAGGGTTGAGGCGACGTGTTACGTGCCAGCTTCTCTTGAGATTCAGCTCGTAGAGGAACTGGCCGAATGACTTTGCCCAGGAGCGTTCGCCCCACATCACCGACGGGTGCCGCACCTGTGGATCCGATATGAGAAGGACGTGCGTCGGCTTGGCGCGACGCCATTCGGCCTGCGTATACCAGTTCAGATGTGCGATGCGAGGGGCCGAGCGAAGAGGCTCACGATCTCCGGCCACTTGCAGGAAGAGAGCGACCAGAAGTAAATCCCCTTCGGCACATCGCATTATGAAAGAGAAATGTATCTAAAAACATTGTGCTTTACCAGTTCACCCCATACTAGGACGACAATCCATGCAAGACGGATGCCGTTGATAACGACGGGGCGAGAGGAGAGGACTGTCCGAGAAAAGCGGTTCGACGCCTTGAACTTGCGACGCTCGCTCACGCCCATTGGCGCGTCGTTGGCAGATTCAGTACTGGACGCGTCGGTGAGCTCTCTGTCTTGCTCCAGGGACGAGGTATAGCGCGACGAGGAGTGCCAGCGCGAAAATTGAAGCTGCTCAGGCACCCTTCGGACGTTGGTCGGAAATTCAAGTTTGACGTGTGAATTTGTTTCGAGCCTCGGGTCGAAACAACGCCACAATTGCGGAAAAGGAAATTTCTGCCTGCGACCTAGTCACCTGCCTCTGAGCCCGACACCTTTGCCAACTTGCTTCTCCCTCTCCGTCTCCCCCAGCACCATTCAACCGTGGTGGCGGAATGGGGACGAACTGAATTGTCTTGAGCGGTTAAATACCAAACAACTTTTGTGCGCGGGATGTAGCGCGGCTCAATCTCCTTACGCGGCGTTAGAAGAGTTACCAGGTTACTGACTGAGGTCATCTGGTCGAGCGGTGCTCCCTCACTTCACTCGACCGGCGTTAGTAGACTTTCAAGAGGCAGAAAATGAACCTTAGAGAAACCGTACACGGCCGGAGAATTGTGGACTCTCATCAACTCCATCCTAGTTTTCACGCACGCCCGCTAATTTCGCGAGGACCCATCTACATTTGATAGTCGTCTCGTTGACGTTAGTGCTCTTATCGACCGCCCAAATCTCAGCGTATGTATTCAATACTCAGTTTTCTGACTCGTTACTAATTCCAGACCTACAGCTGTTAGTGCGATATTTCTGTCATTTAGACGTCAAGCACCTAACAACGAGCCGAGGGCTCGAACGACCGGAATGGGTGTAGATTTGGCACCCTCGATTCTCCTATATCCCTTCTGGCACTCCTAGAATCTCACCAACTCTAATCGTTATAGCGTCGTACCGAGTCACAATTGTGATCCCTTTGTTGAGCTCCCGATCTCATGAAAACCTGTACAATCCAGGCAATCGCCCATGTGTTTGAGGTTTTTCTGTGCAATTGGTCCGTTCTTCTCTTGGTACGAGAGCTTCCAAAAGGCCCTGAACCTAAGAATCCCGGGCAGGCATTGGTCTGTCGAACTAATTTGGCGCTCTGCAAATTATTCTTGTATTATCCTAGAATTTTGACACCCGGCCGTTCCGATTCGGGACTTTGCCTCGGTAATCCTATCCTATATCCTATCCGATCCACAAGTGTTGACATGAAAAAAACAGGCTAAAATTTACCCTGCGCGTACATTTATTTGACACGAAAAGACGCACCCCCTCTCTGAACCTAGTAGCAGGCGTTGGTTGGTGTTCATCTTCACGACCTGGTAATTTAGTCATACCAGGCCCAAGCCTCCTTCGTCGTTGTGGTAACAAGTTCCGCGAAGTAGAGAAAGACTGATTCTTCCGGATATTACCCTTCCTGAGGATTCGCATTCTCTGTTTCAATTGCTCCCGTTTAGACTTGCATTTCCCTTCAGCCACCCTATGCGGGTGACTAGGATCTGTATTTAAATTTAACGGAACATCCAATGCAGAGACTGCGCCATCACAAGGACAAGGCGGCCTGGATAGTTGTAGCTAGTTTGTAGTGCCGTTCTTTTGGATGGCTTGTTTATAAATTCGCAGTACATCTGTTCTTTCATTGTGTCGCGACAACAGGGTATGTTCTTTATCCCTTCTGACTTGTGTGAGCTTCCGGGCACACGCCGCAAGATCTACCGAGGAATCTCAAGCGATCTGGCGAGTATACGATGGCAAGTACTCTTGTTGTTTACGTCCTGCACCCTGGGAACAGGTTTTCAAGTGAGTGAGTCGGTCTGAAAGGTCAACTCAGTTTCCTTTGCACTCACCCAGTGTATTCGACCACGCCCTGTAGCTTGTATGTATTCGATCCAATGAACAATGGATCCATAGGGGTACTACTTGGGATATACAGTAAAGCCTTCTGTTCCATCAGTAAATACAAGTCCTTCGCATTCTCATTCCCAATCACTGTCTCCGTCGTCTGATTCCCCACTCTTCTTATTTTCCGGTTTATCCCTTTCAGTTGCACTTGCATTACCAGAAGACACGACATCGTAGCTCTCTTCGCTACTCTCTCGAGGACTGGTGTTCGCAGGGGTTGGCGTCTCCGAGGGTGGAGCGGACGGACTCGTCTGTGACGGTTCATCCAAAGAAGAGGGTACCACAGAAGACGCCTTCGGAACCGCAGTAGAGGGTGTTGATTCGTCTTCATCCTCCCAGCTGAAGTCTTCTTCGCTCTCTGTCGAGCCTAGATAGAACATGAGGATCGTCCCTCGAGCTAAGATCACTAACGTTGCAGTAAAGCCTTGCGCTTCTCTTCTTCTTGTTCAATTTGGTGGACACGGAAGAAGTATCTTTGCCAGAAAATTTCTCGTGACATTTCAGCCGGCACTAGGGGACCAAAAGTGAAGAGAAAACAGCAATGTTTTCCAATATTACATACCCAGCGCATCTTGGTTGGCCTTCAAAGCTTGGCCGTCAGGGGAGTCGTCCAAGACGTTGGCGATTTTGGATGTCCATTCCTCCCCGTCCATTCCATCCTTGACCGACGTAGCGAGCCACTGGGTGTAAAATTCCTTCACGCCTGCGTCCGCCTCTGGATCATGTTTGATGATCTCAGGATTGTGTTTGAGTCGTTTCAAAAGAGACTCGGCGCGCGTCGCGACCGCGAGCTGGGTGTCCGCGGATTGCCTCCCTGCCTTCTCCTTTCCCTTAGCGCTCGGATCGGATGAGTCGAATGGTAGCATCCACATATCCGCGCCGTCCCATATCAGATTACCTGAGCCAATGCTCGACTGGGCCTCTTCTGGCGGGACGACTTTGACGGCATCTCGCAAGACCTCGCCAGCTTCTTTCATCGCTTCTCTCAGTAGCGCTTCGCTCTTGTGCACATACTCTTCTGCCTGCACTCGTGTAACACCTTGAACACGCTGAAATTCAGCAGTGAGGTTCGTTCGCATTTGCGCCAAATCGATGTTCTCAGACGCTTGCTTGAGCGTTTCCGGAATATGGCTTTGGACTGTGGAGACAATGTTTGGAGGGAGTGCAGCCTGGAGGCGGGAGAATAGATTCTGGACGCTAACAGAAGAAGAGGCGTCCGCCGTGACGGGGGAAGCGGTCCGGGGTGTCGTGGACTCGTCGCTAGACTCTCCGGAAGGTAGTGTCGCGTCAACTGGAACCTTCGGGGTTTCTGTAGTGAGCTTGCTGAGCCCCTGTTGGGCCTGGGTTACAACGCCGCCAAGATCCTTCCGAGCAGTTTCCAGGGCGCTTTGACTCTAGTGCGGACAGTTAACCACACAGAGACACTGGTACTGGAATTTGTCTTGCCTGCTTCCTGAATTCGCCCCAGAGCCAGCCTAACTGGCCCGTAACTTGCGAAATCTCTTCATTTAGAGATTGCTCGGATTGCAGCGGCGGTGTCCCAGATGTTATCTCTGTGGGATCCAGGAAATTCATGTTCGAGTAGGTCCAAAGCGTATTTGCTAAGCAACTGATTGCGATCACTCCCGCTTAGGTCTAAACGTCTAAACTCTAGGTAGATATATGCAGACGTAAACGAAACTTTCAAAATGACAATTCGACTTATACAGGCACTACAGTTCAGTTATTTCACGCCGCCGCTGCCACCGAAACTCGGGGAAGCGGGTTGATCATCGGAGAGACAACACCAGCAACGGGCTGCGCGGAACTCGAAAATTTATGGGCGCGGCACTCGGTGAGAAAATCCGTGAACATCTACACAAAATGTTATAGCAAGCTTCAAGAAGCGGAAGAAACCCGTACCTCGATGGTGTCAAGTGGGCCCCCGGCGCTTTCCGGATGGAACTGGACACCCCAGACTTTCTTCCCAGATTCAGGGGTGGATTTGATGCCTTCGACGGAAGAGTCGTTGCAATTGATGAAGAACGGTTCCCAACCTTGAGGGAATGGGTCCTGCAATCTCAGCGCGTACTGGTGGTTTTGACTGCGATGGTGATGAGTGCTTGTCGTATGAATGTTTTGAGAGATTATACCTTGTTACATAAACCCTACCCGCCTTGATGGACCCCGCCGATGCCAGTGCAAGAACAGGTTGGTTGTGTCCACGGTTTCCGAAGGTCATTCTGTACGCATCGAGACCTGCCGCCATACCAATGATCTGATGACCCATGCAAATACCGAACACGGGCTTGTCCCATTCAGATAACGTGGTGCGAAGCTTCAAGGCAGCATCCATGCAATGTGACGGATCTCCTGGGCCATTCGTTAAAAACAAGCCGTCGTATTGATCCCGGACGGAGTTGAAATCGTAGTTCCATGGCAGGACGGTAACAGCTGCGCCACGGCGGACCAATGCACGTAAAATGTTAGCTTTCGCCCCAAAATCAAGGACAGCAATCTTGATAGAGCCACCGGGGTTGAGCTCGTACGGTTCTTTCGTGGAAACTTGGTCGACTAGGTTTTCCGCCGAAGGGTCCCAAAATTCGTGAGCTGCGGGGACCGGGGCGGCGACGTCTGGGCCCACGGCTACGCGCCCCAGCGTTGTGCCTTGGTCACGCAACAGACGCGTTATGGCCCGTGTATCGACACCGGTGATCCCAGGTATGTCGTGCCGATGACACCACGAGGCAATTGATTCGACGGCACTATGGTGGGAATACTTTTCAGCAACATCGCCGACAACGATGGCGGCACATTGAATACGCTGCGATTCCAGAAGAACCCCAACATCTTGAGAATCGAACGGTGCAGTGTTCAGAGGAACGCCATAGTTGCCGATGAGGGGAGACGTAAACACGAGAATCTGGCCGCGGTAGGAGGGATCGGTCATAGATTCTGTGTCTATGAAGGAGTTATGTCAAGCCTCATCTATACTTCAGCCGTACATACATGATGTGATTGAGGTAGAAAATACGGTTTCCCCGTAGATACTTTTTGGCGCACCGAAAGAACGTCCGTTAAAAGATTGACCAGTCTTCAAGTGTAGGGTCGCTGGAACGCCAGCTAATGGTCCAGAGTGGGTAGCTAAGGCCCTGGAGAGGCGAGGGAGGCTGATGAAGTGGCGAGCAAACATCGTTGCGAAACTTAGGGTGAAAGATTATTTGAGCAGAGAAAAAACTTGGTCGCTGAGGTAGCTTCAAAAGAGTCAGTGAAGGCCGTGAAAGAGGCAAGAACCTTACTCGTCTCGAGTGTTCTGGGTGAAAACCATGTACAAGCACCAAGTTGAAGCTTGAAAATTTTTCGTGACTGTCTGAGTCACGGTAGGTTATTCGCGCGCGGCGCCGAACCAGCCGAACGAACCGTCGACCAAAATTTTATTTCGACCCGGCGTCATGAACCAAAGTCTCCAGCCGTCACGATCCCAGTTCTCGCATTCGGGCTGAAGCTAGAATTTGTTGATGTTCTATATCTCCACCTGATGGCATTCATACCGAATCTTCACTCCAGCGCAGGTACAGAAAATAACATCTCTTCCCCATACATGCTCCTTCAAAGGTGTGCCCTTGCCAAAGGAGGTTATAAATCCATCTTTAACCAGGTACTAATGGTTTCGCCTTGTATACGTGCTAATCGGCGAGCAGGAGCGCTTTGCTCGTTCTCTGGCGGAAACAATTGCCGCAGTTTTTTCTGTCACTCTTCCCGAGATTGGGGCAGTTGTAGATATAACCTTCAATGGTCGCCCCGGCATCGGCCCATTGGCGAAACGTGGTGGAAGGCCAGAGTAGGTCGAGTCACAAAGAATCAAAATTCAGCAGATAATTGGAATCCATGAATGTTTTGGCCGACGTTAGAGATTTGGTTGCTCCCACCGAGTCCCAAACAGGATGATCCCGGACCTCCCGAGTCTCTTAAACCATTTCTAAGACTAGGCTGCTTGTTTTGAAGGATAGCGCCCTCGCCCGCATAGCTCTTGTGCACACTGATTCTAATGCCGACAACATCCTTAACAACGCTGGCCTGATTTCGGGCCTCATCGACTGGGAGGTGCTCTTTCACCCATTGCACCGTTCTTATCCTCAGTTGGTGGATGTATTCAGAAAAGCTAGTCGTTTCCGGCGTATTTGGCTGCACGCTATCCTCCCTTTTGCGGTCGGACGGCATTTGGGATCCTAGCTTCGAGGTTCGGGACGAGAAAAGGTATCGCTACCCTCCAGAGTGGCCTGCGACGTTTCAAGAGTTATACATCTTCGCAGCATTTCTAGAGACGTGCGTAATTTTGTCGTTTCCTTCTTCTTTCCGCATGATATGTTACAGACTGCGTCGAAAACAAGCTCGGAGTTCTTCCAGGCCCTAGAGGGGGGCGAGAAGTTGTGCCAGCTTTTCGAATGGCTTGAATTCTCGTCCTGGGGAAAACCACTTGGAAGGATTGTGATCGCTGGTCAAGAGCCTCGCGTGCTTACACTGGCAGGCAGTCATCTCATGATGTTCAGGGCAAGGAACGATGATAAGCTTGATCCGAGGTATTATGCTACATTGATATTATCCAAGAAATGTGTTTTCTACGGGAACCAATATGCTACCAACCCTTCCAGTGTGGACAAATAGGACATGAACTTGAGTGTTCTTTGTTTCCAACCCTTCTTTTTCTGTGACGCAAGCATCGATGTCTCGTTCTTTCCTGAACCCCCAGTTCATGTCGCCGCTCGGTATAATTTCGCCTAACGAGTTGCCACCCCCGCACGTCGAGACTTCGGAATATGAGATGGCGCTTCACCAGTTGAGGAGTCGCTATCCGTGGAATCGTCATCCTCCCGAGTCAATGCACCGTACAACTCATCTCGCTTATCTTTGCTTCGCGGAAAGCTTGCAGAAGGGAGATCCGCAGCTCGTAACGTCGGCTTTGTCGAGAACAGCGATGGTTGGCTGGCGATGTCTGTCAACCGACGATACGACCCAGTTGGGCGTTGCGACGGTTTCATGGATGCTGCGACCTCCTCTTCTTCGTCTTCGTCCTCTGATTCTTTCGGTGAGCCGGGACAAGCGTCCTCCGGAACGCTGTTCCATTGCGAATATGGGAACGGAACCTGGCTCTCCGCAGGGAAGAACAAAGGAGCTTCTCCGTGATCTCCATCGATTGGTGGCTGTGGGCTACTCGATCGCAGTTCGTCATGCTCCCGATACTCGTCTTCAACCGGCGAGGTTGACTTCAACACTGTCCATTCGGCTTGGGACACTGGCGTGCGCGGTGGAGGGATGGATGTGTGGGGTGTTCCGACGGGAGGTGCAGAGTCAGACGGCAACTTGGGAGCAGCTACTTCGGGTACGCTTGGGTCCGTTGTTGGTCCGTTTTCTACAAGCGTTTTACCCTTTTTAGCCCCTTTGGCTTGTGCTTTTAGGCTTGCCTTTGCTTCCTTGGCTGCCAGCTTGGCGGCTTCTTCTTGGGCCCGTTGTTCTGCGGTTTTGTTCGGAGCACGCCGCTTTTTAGCAGGTGGTTGTACCTCCATAGGGGCCGATGGCGGTATCACAGCGAGAGAACCCACCCGAGTGGCACTTCTTGTTCTGATCCTTCGGGAGTTGGTGTCCTCTCCGGGCTGAGTGCTTTCGGCCGCTTTCGTTTGGGTCTGCGAACTTAAGTTGAACGGGGGATCTAGCTGCGATAGCCTCATGGGTGTTTTCCCATTTTGGTCCTTCATGCGTTGGCTCACCCGTGGAGTGGAAGGTATGCCTAGTTGGGCTGTTTTATTCTGTTGGATGGGAGTAGGGGGGAAACCTTCAGCAGGCTGAATAGGATCATCATCCCCAGCCAAAATGGTGTCTTCTGTAGCGCACTTGGGTGGCCCTTTAAGCGGCAGAGGTATGGGCGTAGTCCTCGTAGACTGAGGGGAGCCCAACAGGATATCGGTGCTTTCTGTAACATTGGCCACAACTGGGCTGTCCGAATTGAAAACGAGCTGGTCAGAGGCCATAGCGTCATCCACTGCCTTGTTCCCAGTCGAGTCGATGTCCATTGATTGGCGAGCGTCGATTGCCATGAAAGTATCCAGAGGTTCAGTCGCAGAACGCGTAGAAGAACGTCTGGAATCGGTGCGAACGGACAAATTTACGACTGGTAGTTGAGCGTCGGCATTGGCATCGAAGTTATCATCATCGTCCTCATCTTCCTCTCCGGAGGACCCTGCTACGTCCAGTTTTCGGGAACGACGCCGGAACTTGATATCATCCTCGTCGTCATTCTCCAGGACTACGCTTTCGGTCCCATCCTCCTGTTCCTCTTCGGACATGATGTCGTTGACTGTGAGACGCGAGGTCAGAGGGCCGCGGATGATGGCATCCAACTCGGCATCCGTATGTAAGTCGAGTGGCCGAGGCGGTATAATTTTCCGTGCAGCTAAAGGCGGGATGTCGGAATCGTCACTAGAGCTGTCGCTTCCATCACCCGAAGGCACTAGTTTGTGACCTGCCGATGAGTTAGACACGCCTCCCGTTTGTTCGAGCGCACGAGGGACCGTAGAATGTGCATTCACATTTGAGAGGTCTTTCGGCTTGCTGCTCTTTTCGCTCTTTTCTGCCAGGTTGCGAAGTTCCTGGATGAGCTGCAAGTGATGGGTCGCATCATCCTGCTGTAGCTCGGCAATCCGTTTCCTGATAGAGGCAGAACCAGCGAGAACTATGGGGCATCGATATCGAAGGTGGAGTGGGGGGATTCGGCAAACAGGGCAAGCAATATCATTCCCAACGGGAGCGGTTTTTTTTGAACGCCGAGAGCTGCTCGCCTTATGTCCACCGTCATCGGCCTCGAGAGCGGGAACCTTGGTGGCGACGAGACCTTTGACAAACTCTGCCACGGCTGCTAGATCGAGGCTTGGCTGAGCTTGGTCGGTGCCTAGTGAGCAGGTTTATTAACAGGGGTAGTGGTAGATGTGTAGATAATTACCAACGTCCTTGGTGCTCTGTTCGACATTTTTTTTCCTGGCTTTGGAAGTTTTTTTTGCTAAGATGGAATCGAATCAATCCCGTAGCCACAATTTGTGTTTCATGCAACGCCATACCCTGTTCACCCGAAAGAGAATCCGCATCAGACTCGTTATTTGGACGCCGTTGCTTGGTCGAAACTTGGGATAAGATAAGTAGATGAATACTTATGGGGATCAGAGGCGTACCTGATTCACTTTCCGCTGCCCCATCTCCACTAGTTACCAATGTGGTGTTGGCTGACTGATCTGGAAAGGCAGATTTGGCTTCAGCTCTGTCGACTGTGCCAGGCACATCCTCTGCCTGGGCGTCCTTTTTCGATTTCTTAGTAGGCTTCTTCGAGGACTTCGGTGGAGTACGGTCGAGGCCGTTTTCAGAGACTGATTTGGATTTCCCCTTGCGCCGGTTTCCTGCTCCGATATGGGGTTCGGTATTGTCTGGAGCTCCATCAGGAACACTCGCGGAAGATTTTGGTGCAGTGCCGGCATCTTTTTCGGCGACTTTCTTGGATTTCTTCTGGGGGCGCTCCAGTAAAGGATCCGGCTGTTCGACGGGAGCCGGCGCGGTCGTTGAAACGGTTAAATTTGGTGGTGCACTATGCGCTGTTGCGTCAGATCGCTCCGATTTTTTCTTTGGCTTTGCCCCAGGCGCCTCCACTGGTTCACTGGCAGGAGCAGTCGAGACTGTCTCTCTTTCAACGAGTGCAACGCTGCGTGGTTGTTTTCTTGGGGCAGAAGAGATGGACTCTAGGTCTAGTGCAGGCGCGGTAACCTTTCTCTTCTTACGCGGAGCACTAGTTTCGCCGGGCAAGGCAACAGAATCGGAACTCTTGGCAGGGGGTTTTGCCACCGTTGTGGACTAGTCGCTCTTAGTTTACTTGACTGGGGCGAGTAACAGAGGACTCACAGCGTGCGACTGAGAGAGAATCTTGACGACGACATCGACACGAGACACGGCAGAGTGGGCATGGACCTCAAAAGCGGCAAAATCGTCGTCTAGAGATACATTAAAAAAAGTCGGGAAAGTTTGTTTTGGAAAGAAAATGCTACCGTTCACGAGAGCGATGTCCGTGTCGTAGAAAAGGGCGAAATCGGAGACAGAAGAAAGGTTGAGGCGCTTGCAGAGGTGTTCCTTAACCTCATCGAGAGACTCCTCTGGGAACTAATGAGGGTTGATTTAAAGTCGCGTCCAAGGTAATTACCTGTCAATAGTTTTGCAATTCGATCATGGCCAGGTGCTGCATAAACGACGATAGGAACACTCTCATCGTGACGTCTTTTCCTTTCGGAACCCATGTCCCTTGAATTCGACGCGACGAGTAAGAGAGAGAGCCGTCACCAAACTCGGGTAAACAGCCTCTGACTTGAACTACCATGGCGGGTCAGCACTGTACGTCCGCTGTTTATTGCCTCATCCTTCTCTCACCCCTCTCCTTAGCTCCAGGTTTCCATCCACATTTACCGGGCAGGGGTTACACCCTTCTCGCCAAGGGAATCGGGGCGACCATGTGGTTCTTCATTTTCTATCGCCTACGGTATCGTCTATTCCGGTCTTCACTAGCTAGGAACTCAACACATTGTGCACTAGACAAGACGGCGGGAAACTCTTGGGCCACCATCCTTTCATGGACCACGGCCATGACCATGCCCCAGATGCCGGACATCATTGAGTCGTGCGCAACGAGAAATGTAATAACAGACTTCCTGGGTCCACGCCGCTTCGAAACGATCATAAATATCCCAGACGGATGTGTTGTGCCTCCTCAGGCTCGGTGCCAATTCAGATCGGATTGCTCTTAGTAGAGGCTGAAGGAGCCTGATAATGGACGGACACATTGATTTTCAGCTGAGGCAACTTCTAGCTACTTGATCAATTATAGTTTTCATCGCCCGGATAATAGCCTGTATTCTACGGTTATAAGTCCGAGAGAAATGTTCGGAGACTGGCAACAGGAAATGGATGATAGCTTGTTGGAAAGCTGTTGCATAGAAAATCCAGGAACCCATGGGAGATTTGCACTCCAAGTCTCCGGCGTATCGATGTTGTGTTGAGGTGGCTGTGCGAGTTGAGGCTATTCCGAAACCTGCATCAGACTGAGGCTGCCATGTTTCTTGCATAGACGTTCAAGCCCTGAATCTCCACAAGCCGGCACGTTTGAACAGCGGGCAATGAAAGGCCTTGGAAACAGGCTCGTTGTGAATGGGCTGAGGCTCATTTGGACGGTGCTTGCGATTTGGTAAGGGAACTATATCAAAGCGCACAACCGCTGACTATCTTCCAGGCATGAGCATGTGGTTTTTCTCTACAGTGTACAAAAATGCCTTTGGCCCGACTCCGATATTCGAGCCCGAACTGTGAACCGTGCGCCAGTGTGTTCGGACGCGTGCTAATGTAACCCGCAGGAGTCTTCGCCGCCACCTACTCACGTCCTTATTGTTGCCGATCCGCAAATTTTCGACCACCGATCTTACCCTGACCGCGCGCCTTACCTAACTTACATATCCCAACTGCTGGTTGACTTGAATTTGCGGAAAAGTTGGCGAGCCGCCTTGCGTTTGCAGCCCGATGCTGTGGTTTTCTTGGGAGGTGCGCTAATCTTTCTGCCCGTCTTCACTCGCAGAACGTTGTATTGGCAGATATGATGGACGGAGGAAGATTTTCCATGCCAGATAATGAGTGAGCGTCCATATTTATTTGCTTTTACGAGTCTCAGATTTTGCCGAAATAGATACGAACAGTATTTTCGGCGGTTTAAAAGTATCTTCTCATCAAACGATAGAATTCCGCAATACTTCATCCCAGGAAACCATGATACAGGGTTCGTGTATAAGAGCGTTGTCAATCGAAACTGAAACTTTTTGCAGACTTGGTGTCTCTCCTCAGTTTTCAGAGAAAGCTGCAGCCCGTTATATATCCCATTTCGGGCCCTTGAATAGTCGAGTCTCTATCGCGAATCATTCCATCATACTTTTGGATGCTCCGGGCCTTGTCGATGTCGGCCACGTCCAATCCGTCCCTGGTGGGCCTATCGAGTTGGTCCAAGCCTTCTCAAAATGTGCGTTGTTTTAGTGACACATCGCCAGCCCGCCTAAGCAATCTTTTACAGCAGAAGACCCCAGTCCCGTCGTGCTCTTCACCCACATACCTTTGTGGCGACCTGATGGATCAAGCTGTGGACCTGAACGCGAACGGGGAACCATTCGCATGGGGACCGGTTTTGGTTATCAAAATACTCTTGGAAAGTCTGTGTCAGATTTCCTACTCGACACTCTCCGTCCAGCCGTTATCTTCAGGTCCGTCCGGACTCGCTTCCAGGCACCCTTTCTCCACGCTTACACCCTTCTTTAGCGGAGATGATCATGACTATTGTGAATACACACACTTGTTTAACAGCGTTGGCAAGCCAAGACATGCTCGCGAAGTGACTGTCAAGAGTCTCTCGATGGCGATGGGTATCCGCCGACCTGGCTTCCAGCTTCTATCGCTTGTATCGCCCCATTCAATTCCCGGGAGTCTGTCGCATGCCGACTCGTTATGTCTTCTTCCAGATCAGCTGGGAATATACTTGTCAACGTATATACCCATCTTGATTTTCTCACTGAGCGTCATCTGTGTGGCCAATCTACGCCGGACCTGCTCCCCCCGGCAAGGAAAGCGGCTGTCTACCCCGGTGCCTACAAACTCCCCTTCCTACGCGCCTCTGACTGGCGCTCTCCGCTCTCGTTGGGAGACGGGACGACCTGCCGATGACTGGCTTCAATACCCTTCCGACATCGAAACAGATACCCTGCCCTATCACACCTCAGCATCGAAGAAAGTTTCTCGTCCTGTATATTCTCGAAGCTTTGTACTCTTCGGACGCCAGCGCCGTATAACTATTGGTACGGAGTCGATGAAGCACCTAGCCGGCACTATTTTCAGTTGTTGCAACAACGAAAAAGTTCCTAGCTCCCGCGGTTTTGTAACGGGATTCTTGTACGACGCTCGGGACGTCGCTATATTTCCTTTGACAATATTCGCTTTACTCTCTTGGTGGATGTTCAGATGAGTGTATGCTACCATGTAAGACTAGGGTAAGCCCGTCAATAAATTGACGGAAAATAGCAAGTCAAATTTATTCCAGTACTTCACGGTATATAACATAGGTCCTTCTTCGTTCCCATCCCAGCATGCTCAGCTCGAGCTCTACCCAGCATGCTGAGTGCTGCTGAGCTCCCGTGGAGGTCTCAGTCTAAGGCTCGGCTGGTGCAAGCTCTTGGGTTCTCAACCCATTCTCGAGTCCTGCCAAGTGCCCGAGGGTCGCGCCGCGTCCGATGCCATGTACATGTATGACCGTGAGATATAGCAGCATGCTGATGCCGAGCTCCCGTCTCCCTAAGTCTCGGCCAGTGCATGCTCCCGAGTCCTGCCAGCCTCCCGAGTGCCGGGCCGGGCTAGATGCAGTACATGAGTCCCGGCACGAGTCCTGCTAAGTGCCTCGGCACGAATGGGCCCTTCTCGCCCCGGCTCGAGTCCTGCCGAGGTTCCGGGTTCTGCCGAGTTTTTCGGGCATCCGTTAGATGCCGGCGGTCTGGCCCATCATAGTTGTGTACTGCTCGATATTATTATATAGATTTACATAAATACAGTCGTGCCTCGGACATGTGACCGCGCGCCATTCAGAGGTCAGGTCTCTTTAAAAGACACCGAATGATTCACTAGTCTTTCTCACTCACATGCATGTCCGTCGCCCTCCCAACTTACGCGTACTCTCCAGTGCCTTCATACGCGTCCCTGCCGCGTCCCAATGAAGAGGATACTGTCGAATATACACCGCGGGTGGGGCGTGCAGAAGCGCAATTAGGCAATATCACAAAAAAGTGGCGAGATGTTACTATCATTTTCAGAAACCAGAATAACAGCTCTGGCACTCCAACATATGGCCGCAACTCCAGTGTGGGTGGAGAAATAGGACTCGAGAAATCGGTCAAAATTCTAACCATTAAACTGAAGGTAACACTACTTAACTCGTGTGCTGCTTTCGCATGTCTCAGATTGTCTAAAGTTAGAGGGCCGCATCAACCTCTCCTCCTCCGACTCCGGGTCGATAGCTCAGAAAATTGTCGATGAAAGGCGCACTATCTGGGACCAATCAAAGTCTGGTCGGTGTCCCAGCGTTGTGGGCTTCGCCGTGGCTTTCCCAACGACATACAAGGATCAAGACCGAGTCTGCCGCCTCCCCCCGTCCTATGAGGTGGGATGTCAGACTCAGGCTTCTTGATTGTCCGTTGACCGTTACGCACGAAGACAATCTGTTTGGGCAGTCCATTGCTGGTCGTCAAATGCGCTTACAGTGTGCATATCACGATAACAAAGGCGAGAACCCGCAAAATAGGTTTCTGGAAGACTACTTCAAAAACGTATGCACGCTCGTACCGGGTGATTAAACAGCTGTTGTCTGACTGTTCCTGGCAAGATATACAATCCATGTCAATTTCCAACCACGTAAGTTCTAAACCAATCCGCAACGGGTTGGTTTTAATCGGGTCCCTTCACAGGAACGCGACCTGCGCGACCTATGCTTGAAGATCCTTCTTTTTTCTCTACCGTCAAGTCGGCCCCATCTGAGTGGCAGCAGATGGTAGTTATGATACCCATTCGCAAGCAGGCCACCATCGAGCCAATTTCTTGTCATGTACGTTCTTCGTGTTTGACGCCATTTGTCGGTCGGAGATGCTAATATTCCTCGTAGTTTATGATACCCTCAGTTCAGACATTTTGCTTATCCGAAGATATCCCCTTCCATATCCAGCTTTGCGGGTCCTTGAACTCGCTTCGAGAGTTTTACGGCTCCGACCCGGGTGAACTGCTGCAGGCGGAGAAGAGGCCGCGGAGACGGCAGTCTGCGGCCATTATTCGCGTGTTCCTCGCTCGCCAAATATACGTGGAAATCAATGGGCGTCAGTCGTGGCGCAACATTACAGTCGGCGAGGGGAACCTGCGACCAATCCCTCCGACCGCGTCCGACAGCATGCATTCGGATGAAGTGTCGGTTGACTGGGAAGGGGAGGTGCGATGCAAGAATGATGTCACTTGCGCGAGCTTCAACATCAGCCACCTTGTGGTGAAGGTCGGCTAGCGTTGCCCGTGTGTGAGAGACGCCCGTGCTTACCGCCGCGACTGTAGGATTTTATCATATTCGCCATGACGCCTGCCAATGTTCGGAGTTCGCCCCTGCTGCCAATCCAACATGCCCATCCCATTCGGCTTGTCACGGATGGATGGACAGACTTGGACCTGGCACACCCACAGGATCGGTGAGAGAGAGGACAGCAAGTATGCTAGACACTTTATATTCGATGTATGTATTATTTTATCAAGGGACCAGGGCCCGCGCGCTCTGACGCAAGAAGCATGATGTGGCATATGTCTGCCCGGGGGAGAGCTATATCCAGAAAAGAGACCTAGAATCGGAGATAGACTTCTCTACACGAGCGATTTAAGGAACGTTCGCGGCGAGGGGGACAGTGCATGCATGAGCTGGCGGCCAGGTCACGATCGAGCGGTTCTCTTACTTATACTTGCACTGCTACAATCACGCCCTCAAAATCCTTCCTCTCTCCTTCTCCACGCCCCTGGTTTGAGCCGATAACCGAGGAGCCTGAAGAAGTCTCAACCGCTCCACAGAAGCGGCATCGTACACGCACTCCCATCCAGCGCACTCAGTCCGCTCCTCAGCTCATCTCCACCAACACAACTCAACCTTTCCACAACTACAGGTCCGCTAATCGTGTTTCTTATCTTCTCATTCTCATTCCATTCCAGCATGGCGAACGCCAGCTTGCTGCCGCGGAACGATTCGTTCAACGCGCGCGTCAGAGGCACCAGCCACATCGATTTCCGCACCGCGACCACCGGTGTCGCGGCCAAGACGATGCGCAATGAGATCAGCCATCTCGTCGCCACCGTCGGCGACCCGCCGACCAAGAAGGTCCGGCCAAGTCCCCCGTTCGTCGTTCTCAGTGTCTAATGACATCAATAGGCGTTCGACACCGAGATGCAAGCGTTCTTCTACCTCTTTACACGCTATCTCTCCGAGCGCGCCAAGAGCCAAGACCTGTGCGTGCCAGCGCATAAGTGTCTATTTTTTTCTCCAATTAACGTGACGTTGCCCGTAGTGACTGGGACCTCATCAAGTCGCCAGCGGAGGAACAGATTGTCCCTTATGCTAAATTGCCCAAGCCTTCGGACCCCAAGAATCTCAACAAGCTCGCGGTCCTCAAGGTCAATGGTGGCCTTGGTACCTCCATGGGTTCGTATATCGAATACAATCACCGCGATGATCCTGACTTCCAAAAGGGATGACCGGCGCAAAGAGCGCGCTCGAGGTCAAGGATGACATGACCTTCTTGGACCTCACTGTCCGCCAAATCGAACACCTCAACACCACCAGCCGCGTCGATGTGCCCTTGATTCTTATGACCTCATTCAACACGCACGAGGATACTCTCCGCATCATCAAGAAGTATGCCAACCAGCAACTCCGCATCACGACTTTCAACCAGTCGAGATATCCCCGAATCTATAAGGAGACCCTCCTCCCATGCCCCAAGAGGGCTGATGACGACAAGAAGAACTGGTACCCCCCTGGCCACGGTGATTTGTACAATGCCCTCTTGCACTCAGGCGTGCTCGACCAGCTTCTGGCTGAAGGCAAAGAGTACCTCTTTGTGTCCAACTCTGACAATTTGGGAGCAGTGTGAGTATTTGCACCTGGATAGTGCCTCCCCGGCGTTGATCTTCCTCAAGTGTCGACGAGAGCATCCTCCAGCACATGATCGACACCCAGGCCGAGTTTCTGATGGAGGTCACGGACAAGACCAAGGCTGACATCAAGGTACAAGCATTCAGCATTTTCGGCCTGTTTTCGACTGACGACATCTAGGGAGGAACCCTTATTGACTATGATGGTTCCATGCGCCTGCTCGAGATTGCCCAGGTCCCTTCCGAGCACGTCGAGGACTTCAAATCAAGTGAAATCATTCAATCTACGCCATGAACTACTTCTAACATGAACTTGACAGTTCGCAAATTCAAGATCTTCAACACTAACAACTTGTGGATCAACCTCAAGGGTGAGTACTCTCCTCGGCGGGCTTAATGTTTGTTGATACCTTGTCACAGCGCTGAAGCGCATCATGGAGACTGACGGCATGGAGCTGGAGATTATCATCAACCCCAAGGTGACCGACGATGGGCAGGCAGTGGTCCAGGTACATCAATTCCCCCTCGACACGAATTCATCTCACACAATTTACATAGCTTGAAACTGCTGCTGGTGCAGCCATCAAGCATTTCAAGAACGCCCATGGGATTAACGTTCCTCGCAAACGTTTCCTCCCAGTGAAGAGTTGTTCAGATCTCCTCTTGATCAAGAGTGATATATATTCGCTCTCGCACGGTCAACTCGTCATCAATGAGGCTAGGATGTTCGAAACCACTCCTGTCATCAAGTTGGGTGACCACTTCAAGAAGGTAGGAGAAATACCGTGCTACAATGTCGCGTCTTATACTTTGGATAGATTCAACAGTTCCAGAAGCGCTTCAAGAAGATCCCCAAGATCATAGAGTTGGATCACTTGACAGTCACGGGCGACGTTTACTTTGGGCGCAATGTCACTTTGCGCGGTACTGTCATTGGTTCGTGAATCTTTTTAAAAATATTATCTGGTTTGCTCAGAGTCTCCTCCTCAGTTGTCGCCAACGAAGGTCAACGAATCGATATTCCCGATGGCTGCATCTTGGAAAATCGGTTGCTCAGCGGAAATTTGAACATGATTGTACGCTGCTGTCTCTCGTTCTGTTTGGGTGCTTACGGTTGTCTCAGGAATTGTGAAATGACGCCTATACACGAAAACGCCAATAGCATGGACTTGACCACGTACAAGAAATTTTGTAATTATTTGCGGCTTTTTCGGTAATTAGACGCGCCGCAAACGCTTTGCATTCGAAATCTATTTCGTAGAATTCAGCATATTAAACTCGACGGTGGATATTTCCGACTGGCGTGACACGGTCTCGTTGTCTTCCCGGTGAAAGTGGATCTCAGTGTCTAACCAGACGTTTGTCATGGTGGTGAGGACAGGGTTTGATTCTGAGACCGGATCCGGATATGCTAGGCATTGCATGTTGATTATTAGTTGACATCCCTAGAGAGAGATGAGATGACGAATGACGGATTCGTTCAGAAACAGACCGCAGTGGACATCATCACTATCATTGCGCTACACAAACCGTCAGCATCCCGCGAGCCGGAGAACATTTCGTATCTCACGGGAACATCAAATGAGTGGCATTCACTGGCTGCAAACCGGCTGCAATGGCCCCACTCATCGCAACTGAATAACTTTGAACACGCGTCAGCCCATATATTCAATTGGACACACCGCCGGTTGCTGCAAACACCATTGATCCTTGGCGGGCCACAAGACTGAGGATGGGAGTGCTCCATCCACCTCGTTCAGCAGAGAAATGTCGAGATAGCGTTAACCCAACGATGGTTAACTGGACCACTAGTTCGCCCACCCTAAATAACAAGGCTCGCAACAAAAACGGACGTTTGTAGATGCAAACATACGCAAAGAGGTAGAGCGACGGCTGGGATCCGGTTATAACCAAACATGAGGGGCTAAATCGCTGGTGGGGAAAACCAATATAAGCGGCCGACGAGGCAGCGGCGACCTTGGAGACTAATAGGCAAAACAGGAAGACTGCAATGCAAGTCCGTCGGTTATACAATGCATATACTATTATAGGATGAATTGAGCTGGTTACATAATGAAGGGGCGACTATAACGCACCTCGTATCATGAAGATAGTAGGCCGGCGAGCGGCGGGTCACAAACAGAATTATCCCCAAGGGCTCTTGATATTTTATCGGGAGCAGATCCTTTAAATTAATTATCAGACTCGGAAAGTCCAATCCTAAGTGCTAAGAGCCAGTTTGAACTTTAGATGCCAGATCCAAATCCATTTAGATTTCCAGTTCTAAGCGGGTTCTCATCCTTTCAGGATCATCTTGATTTCTAAGGTTGAAGAAATATTCGTGCCCATGTGGCGAGCCATGGATCCTCAACGGTGTGCGACCTTAATTTATGCCTCCTCAAGAAACAGATCACGCTTTGCCGACGGCAATCAGATTTTTATAGCGGATAATTTGTTGATGAGACTCGGCTTGAGCGGCAGCTCCGTTGGAAACGGCGGCATAGTAGCCAGCCGGCGAGCGGCAGGGAACAAACTTCTGATGGGACTCGGGGATCTGAACGGCACCCCCGCGGAAATCATTTTCATAGAATTTAACACACCCGGATCCTATCAGGCCTCAGGCCTCATGAATGAGTTGAAATTGAAATTGAACGACGACTGGAAGCAACTCTCAAGTCCTGTGCATGAGGTTCCATGCAAAGACCCGGGCAAAGGAAAGTACATATAACCATTCTCAATGATGCCGTCGGCCTTCAATCCCGAAGATTGATAACATGCCCCGATGGGGCCTAATCGGATATGCGTTTAGTACCAAAAGTCTCTCTAGTATACGTGATTCTGAACGACTGTCTTCAGATATCACGCCCAGTAGACTAGAGAGGCTGAAACGAGCCTACCAAAAGTCTACCATACGAGACTATTGAGCAGATTACATAAGCTCTTTGCGGACATTCTCGGTCTCCATAGCACAAACTATTCTGTTTGTGAATGAGAATGGCATCCAATAGTCCAAGGAGAACAAAAATAACGATAGCGCGATAAATGAAAGTGTAGCGACATGTCCTCTCTGGTGTGTGAGCATGTGGGTGTCCGTGAACCAATGTCGCCAGCACAGTGTTGACTCTAAACAACTTCAAGTCAGGAGATACGGGTGGCAAAGAGCACTCTCACATGTGGGCTGCCAGGGCAAAGTATCTGGAAATCAAGTACAAAAGTTTAACAAGAGTAAATCTTCCGGGATTTCTGCCGTACTCTGGTTGAGGACAATACTGATAAAGCTGTGTGATGCTTATAGTTACGTCCAAATGTACTTGATCTCTTCCTTGAGCGTCAGAATGATCTCACATGTCGCGAATGCTAAACCACCATCTAGGTGTATAGGATGTAAGAATTTCCTCAGACATTGAAGAAAAAAGGGTTCGTACAGGATGCAAATTGAAGGACTCCTACATACATCGATCTGTCCCGCTCACCAGGGAAGGGGATCAAATAGCCGACAGGAGGATTTGTAGCCAATTGGTCGCAAACTGCCTGGGCACTACAAGTAGAATCCAGGACCGTCGATGTTGACCGTGGTCACCGCCAGAGATTATTATAGTAATTAGTTCCAGTGAAGATCGAGATTCCCAAGACATGCCGAGACCGCTTACCACCAGACAACGGTGAGACAGGGAGAAACAAGTGATCTGTCATTGCGGGACGCGGGATAAACAGTTTGGCTGCTTGCATTCTGTGATTAATCGTAGGATTCCCTTTGAAAGAGCACCAATCCTAGACTGCTGCAACCATCGTCTCTTGGTGAAAACGTTCCCAGCAGCTTGGCAAGACAATGACTGATCTTCCCACCCGAAACGCCAGGAACTGTCGGCAAACGCGGCAAACTTTGAATTAAAACTCCGATATTAGCGGGCCGCAGGGTTGGTCCCAGTTGGTCCAGGGTCGGTGGCACTGGCAGCGGAGTTTTCCGCCCGTTTTACTGGGTGTCCGGAGAAGGAAAAATCGGAAAAGAAAAACGCTCAGAAAGTGGGGATTGAAGAAGATATATAAAAGAGAGGTTTCTATGTTCATCGGTACGGAGGAGAACCAAAACACGGATTTTCGGGCCCGCTTCGCCCGCAATACTCACAGGATACATTGAGATGAAGGGAAAAATCCTCAGTATAATGCCGTATGGATTTCGCAATGAGGTGAAATGACCCGATCTCTGTTTCCAAGATTCCGGTGGAATAGGGACAAAATAGGGGTCAATGCATCGCATGGCCAATAATGGCGTAGACACCGCACTGTTTGAAAAAATTGAGCGCAAAAGAATTTAGGCGCTTAGGAAGTGGATTTAAAGGCCCCAAATGGCAGAAAGCTCATGAATGGTCGAGGAACGGGCAAAAACATTCACATGAAGGAGAATGGTAGGCGTCATTGCACGTGTCATGTTTTCTACCGCCACCTCTTCTTCACAGCTCGTTGGGGCTCCCGCCCCAAACCCCGCGGATTCTCAGTTCGCCAACGCACGGCGGATTCCAAGTCCCCCGGTTCGCCCGACGGCCGATAAGACCGACTTCACGTGAAGACGTCCGTATAAGGAAAAAACGCGTGACTTCCTGTCAAAGTCTTGTTTTCATGTATAGGATTGACTGCTATAAATTATCAAGTGTTCCGGGTCTTTAATGGTTTAATCCGTTGATTCCCCATTATTTTCATGCAATTGGGCGACCTGGGTCTGATTTATCGGCCACTTTGGCAGATAACGTCACAAGAACGCGACCACGTGCTCGAATGTATAACATACACGCGGCAGGCGCGCTTATCTGAGAAGAAATTGTGACTTGTACGGGAGGAACAAGTATCGTATAGAAAGGAATACGAATCGAATTCGAATGGGGCACCTGCCCGGACAAAAACTGAAGGCTTGCCTGATACCAGCAAATCAGCCAACAAGCGAAATCGCTCTCTAGTTATATCTTGAGCCTGAGTTATATGAAGAGTGGGACCTCAGTAGTATTCAGGTAAATATTTCAAGCCGTTCTGCCGAGTTCCGAGGCTGAGTTGGTTAAGATTGAAGCGGATTATGAGGATATGGATCAAGGCAGTGACCGGAGCAGGCTTGACGTATTCAATTTCACATCATGCCAACACAACCAGTACTAGTGGTAAGGGCGGCAGTTGCAAACGTATAAATTTCGCCACAGCGAGCGTAGATCTCTTCTTAGGTATGCCTGACACAGGCCTGACAACACGGTGGATAGTGTACAGTGAAAATAAGACTTGGAAGCGATGGAAATGTCTTATGATCACTCTGATTGTAGGTAAAGACGTCAATTATTATGGATGATGCTAGATAGGCTCTGGGCTATATGTATCATGTATGTAGTAGGCTGAGCCTTACGACGACGCAGTAAGTAAAGCACAACTCGGCTATAGTAGGAATGGCGGTATATAATAATATATGCAGGCAAGGAGACTCGAAGTAAGTAGGTAGATATAGTACGACTAAACTAGAAGACGGAACCGTCGAGACGAGGCGCGGGGGTCGACCAGAGAGGACTGGAAGGAGGGGGCGCAAAGCGAGACGGTGTCGATCGAGAGCGAGGAGAGGCGAGGCGAGGCGCGGACGAATGAAAGGCGAGGTGAGGCGAGGCGTGGAAGACTTCAACGAGGTGTTGATGGCGAAAATACGGCGCGGCGAGATGCTGTCGAGAGTCTGAGCAATGAGTGAGCGACGAGCAAGAGGAGAACAAAGTCAAGACTCACGAAAGCAGTCTAGACACCAAGCATCGAGGGAGCCAAGAGCGTCGAAGAGAGACCGTCCGAGCACCAAGAGTCTTGAAGAGCGGGCCGTCCGAACGTCGAGGAATCCAAAGAGAGAGGCCGTCCGAGCATCGAGGGTCCGAAAGTCTTGAAGTCTTGAAGTCCTGCGGTCGGCGAGAGGCTGTAAGTCGAGATGTCTAAACGAGAAGTGAGTGAGTATCGAAAAGAGAGTAAGGAGGATACTCACCAGCGAATCCACAACGTGCGAGGAGAATCTTGAGGTCTTGAGGGACGGCGGCGTATTGACGCGGCGGGCTGCTGATCTGCGAGAATGAGTCAATGGACGCGGAAAACGCAGGGAAGAGGATGCTCACCGGAGGGGATTGCCACATCGCCCTATGGAGGATGGCGGCGCTGACCAAAAGGTCTGCTTCGGTGGGCACTCATGGCTCCACCCTTCACCGTCGACGGTGCTCCAGTGGATCCCGGACTCATCCGAGCCACGGAATACATCAGGTGCGGCCGACGGTGGAACGGCCATCATCGACTCCTGGCTGATGCAGGCACTGTAGAAGGGAGTGAGCACGAAGGGACGACAGGAGAGGGAATGGGAAGTAAGTACCTTGGCGCACCAAGTGACTGGTGGGATGAAGGAAAGTGGCTGACGGCTGCTCTCTTTTTATATGTTTGGGTTGTGGCAGTGTAGTCGCGTCGAAAGCGGTCACGTTGAGTGCGAATCGAGGCGCACGGACCAAGTTTTGCGAAAACACATGCCATCAATATATTTGGCGGCACGTGCAAAGACATAACTCAGGTCAGTGGCTGTGTGTTCGACGTTTGACGAATGGGTCTAGCTCTAAGCGTATCCTGAGTGTTTTGCGGCTGAACTACGGCTCCCCAAAATTCATTCTACACCCCTTGTAACATCGTCGAGCCAAAACGCGTCGGAGCCAAGCATCGGTTTTATTCAAGGATTATATTTACGCATATCAACAGCAAGCAAAAGAACAATCAAAGTTCCTGGAGAAACGCCGTCATGAGAGTAAATGGACACAGGAGTTCTACTTACGATCTGTATCAGATTCCCAGAAACCAGTCCTGAAAACGGTCAATATAGACCTGAGCGCTAGATCGGCAAGGACGTACTATTCTCCAATACACATCCGTCGGGTATGTCGATCCGCTGACCCTCGTTCGCTACAACTGTTCCACGAATCAATGTTTATGAGCTCGGCGTACACACAAATAACTCGCCTATCACAGTCCCGCGAAGCGTAACATTGCGCCCAAAGTACACATCTCCCGTGACCGTTAGATGATCCAGTTCAGCGATCTTGGGAATCTTCTTGAATCGTTTTTGAAATTGTTGGATCTGTGTGTAAGAAAATGAACGTTTGTTCGCACGGCGATTGATTCGAAGAGGAACCTTTTGAATGGTTGAATGGTCGCCCAGTTTAATGACGGGCGTTGTTGCAAACATTCTCTCCGGGCTGATCACCAACTCGCCATGCTCGACTGAGTAGATGTCACTTTTGATGAGCAACAAGTCGGAACAGCTTTTAACAGGAAGGAAACGGGAGCGGGGGACATTGATCCCATGTGCATTTCTGAAATGCCGAATGGCAGCCCCAGCTGCGGTTTCCAACTGAACAACTGTCTCTCCTCTCTCGGTGACCTTGGGGTTGATGATGATCTCCAACTCCATTCCTCCGTTGTCCATCACGCGCTTGAGAGCTAGAGCGTGTGCATGAGTAAACCTGTTGCCATGTTAGAACACGAATGGTCGGCACCCTTCAAGTTGATCCACAGATTGTTGGTGTTGAAAATTTTGAATTTACGGACTAGCGTTGTCCATAAATATTTCAGGCCAGATCTAATGAAGGCGACCACTTGCCAGACTTGAAGTCCTCAACGTGCTCCGATGGGACTTGTGCGATCTCGAGCAGTCGCATGGAACCCTCATAGTCAATAAGGGTCCCACCCTGAACGGTGTTAGTTAAAGTCAGACCTAAAATGCTAACGCCTTACCTTGATGTCGGCCTTTGTCTTGTCCGTAACCTCCATCAGAAACTCGGCCTGGGTGTCTATCATATGCTGGAGAATGCTCTCGTCGACACTTTGAGAACACAGCTGTCGACATTAGGGAAGCATATATCGAAGCAGAAATGCGTACACTGCCCCCAAGTTATCGGAATTGGACACAAACAGGTATTCTTTGCCATCGGCCAACAGCTGGTCCAGCACACCTGAGTTCAAAAGAGCATTATAGAGATCGCCATGGCCGGGAGGGTACCACGCCGATTTTTCGTCGTCCGCAGTCTTGGGGCATGGCAACAACGACTCTTTGACAATGCGAGGATACCGCGATTGATTGAACGTTGTAATACGCAATTTCTGGTCCGTGTACTTCTTGATGATACGCAACGTGTCTTCGTGAGTATTAAAAGAGGTCATGAGAAGTAGAGGAATGTCCCGTTTGCGCGTGGTATTGAGGTGTTCGATCTGCCTTACGGTCAGGTCCAGGAAGGTCATGTCGTTCTTGACCTCCAGAGCACTCTTCGCCCCTGTCATTCCTTACCTTCGTGTCAAATTCAGGGAAGTTCTTCGTAGTTCATGGACTTACCCATAGACGTTCCCAGTCCACCGTTCACCTTCAACACAGCGAGTTTGTCCAGGGACTCGGGATCAATAGACGCAGTGAGTTGGTCGTATGGAATGATCTGGTCCTCTGCTGGTAACCTGATCTTTTCCCAGTCTCTGAAAGAACGGCCTCGTAAAGTAGACGGAATAAATCGAGGGTTACTGACATTTCCGAGCTGCCTGCCTTGTCGGCTAAATATCTCGTGTAGAGAGTGTAAAAGGACTCCATTTGTGCATCAAAGTCCTGGAGTGTCGTGTGGAAGAACGGGTAAAATGGCTCGGATAATAAAGCGCACCTTTTTTGCGGCAGGGTCGGATATTGTCTGAACTAGGAGGTTCAATTCGTTGCGCATCGACTTGGTCGCTACACTCGTCGTCGGGGATCTAAAGTTCTTGCGACGGTAAAAGCGACGAGACTTGAAGAGAGGCATCGCGAGAAGCAGAACAGAGAATGAAAGGGTTGAAAGCACAACATTTATAGTATAGACACCTTACACGCCTCGGGTGCGAGGCTGCTTGCGAATGCGTGGAAGCGGCGACCTCATTGTGTACTGGCCTGCATTGAGTTGACGAACAGTAGTTGACAAGTCGTTTCAGTCCATCCTTGTATTAGTCGAGTGCAGGTTGAACTTTAAGGCGGGCCGTGAGTCGACAGATCTCGCATCAACAAACATTGTTCGGAGTTTGAACTGGATACCTGTACAGTTTTCTCACGACTCGCTCTCTCCTCTTCAAGATTCAAGATGGGTTTGTCCTCCTGCCCGTTGTTCTACCGTACCCTAATCTTTCTCAGGTATCTCCCGATCCTCCCGCCACAAGCGCTCCGAGACCGGTGCCCAGCGTGCCCACTACCGCAAAAAAAGAAAATTTGAGCTCGGTCGTCAGCCCGCCAACACCAAGCTGGGCGCAAAGCGCATCCATACCGTCCGTGTCCGTGGTGGGAATGTCAAATTCCGGGCTCTCCGTCTCGAGGGCGGTAACTTTGCCTGGGGTTCCGAAACCGTTACGCGGAAGACCAGGATCATCGGTGTTGTCAGTTCGGATTCTGCGTGTTGTTTTTCAGAGAGCCTCACTTGTCTCTAGGTTTACAATGCATCGAACAACGAGCTGGTCCGGACCAACACTTTGGTCAAGAGCGCCATTATCCAAATCGACGCTACTCCCTTCCGCCAGTGGTATGAGGCACACGTACGCACATGCCTCTGATCGTCGTCCTTATTCACTCACCCGTTTGGCTCTAGTATGCGCAGCCGGTCACCAAGAAGGGTAAGGCGCAGCCCCCGGCAGGTGACGCCGCCGAGCCCGTGAAGCTATCTCACCACGCGCAGCGCAACCTGGACGAGAAGAAAAAGGGTTCGTCTCTTGGGTAACATAACTCACTTGTGTACTCACCTATTCTTCAGAGGCCAAAATTGACCCTCTGCTAGAGTCCCAGTTCGCCGCTGGCCGTCTCTACGCGTCGATATCTAGCCGACCTGGACAGTCGGGGCGTGCCGACGGATATATTCTCGAGGGCAAGGAGCTCGAGGTATGTTGCCACCCCATCGTCGTTGGTCTTTCATTCATTGAATGTTTACACAGTTTTACCTGAGGAAGCTCCGGACTGGCAAGCAGAAGCATGCCCACGCATGAAGTAATCTTGTTTGCCTGCGGCTTACCCTTGGAGTGGTAAAATTAGGATACTTCCGCTGTATGATGTCCATGACCCTTCTACCAATTCATGCATATGCGTCGTAATTACTCAACGGCGTGACTTGAATTTGTGGCTTCTTGACTTGTTTCCTCTCTATTACTCTACAGTGTGAGAGATACCGCTAGTGTGTACTTGTAATGCCAATGAGAACTGGACCAATTTAAAACCGCGTTCGCCGCGTTATGGACGCGACCAACGACGGCACGTGAGGACAAGGCTCTGCTTTCGACTCCCATGGTATCCCTGTTCATAGAGACCAGGAACACGTCTCATTATTGTCTAGCTCATATTCTCGGTTTTTAAAACCCTTACGGACCAGCAGGTCACCGTCGAGCTGAAAAATGACCTTTCAATCACGGGCGTTTTGAAATCCGTTGACCAGTTTGTCATTTCGTCCCTTGTCTCTTATTGGCATGAACGTCCTCCACAGATTCTTGAATATCAGGCTGGACAACATCAAGGTCCTGGATGAGGCAAGGCATCCGCACATGGCATGCGTTCAGCGTCGGCTGCGATAATATGTTGTTCAATGAGTTTCTAGATGGCCGTCAAGAATTGTTTTATTCGTGGATCTGTGGTTCGGTATGTGCAGCTACCGTCCGAGCATGTTGATACGCAGTTGCTCGAAGATGCTACGCGGAGAGGTGTGCTGATCCTATGCACCCTTGATATCTGGTTTAACATCTTTTTAGAATCATTAGCTGCGGTCAAGCGGTGATATACTGTATACCATTCGGGCGTCCTATATTTTTCCAGACCCCATTGGTTGCAATGTTAGGCTCTTTAGATGCTCCGGACGTGCACAATCTTACAACTCCACCAAAAATACCAAGTTACATTTCTCCGCTATTCGGCTTCTACTTCTGCTTGCCTCCACACTTTCACCTTTCCGTCCGCACTTGCAGTGAGCATCTCTCCTTTATCGATCGGATGATGTTCAGTCCAAGTGATGACTTTATGGTGCACTTTTGGCGGCGGGTTTGGTTCAAGTGGTTTGGCCTTGTCTTTGGTCAACGACGCACAAACACACAGAAGACAGGACCTACATCAAGCAAGTCCCATGCCCACACCATGCCCTTCTCATCTCCACACACGACGGTCGCTTCGCCGTGTCCAAAACAACCACGGCAGCGATATTCGTTGTTGGTGTGCGCAGTAAAATCATTGAGAAGCTTTCCAGTGCTCATGTCAATGAGGCGAATATGCGAGTCGAGCGTCGTAACGAGCACGGTTTGGTTATCTTGCGTAGGGACTACAGCTGTCACAGGATCTGTAATTTCATCAGGGCCGTCCTAGATATGCAAGAAAGTACAAACAGCCAATGAAATCGGAGCGAAGTTCTCCCTTTCGCAGATCGTAGGTGCGAACATGGCCGTCCAATGAGCCGGTCGTAATGTAGGTCGACCCTACGTGAAGGGTCTGTACCGCGTCGCGCGCCTCTTCCAGAACTTGTATCGCCTGCCGGGATTGAGCTCTGTACTGCTGGTTAGCCTAAGTTATTGTCCGAAGCGACGAGTATTACCTGAGGTCCCACAACCGAACCGTCGAGTCAAAGGAACCTGAGCCAGTATAAGAATGCGGAGTGCCAGCAAACGAATCAGAATACCACTGGCAAGAACAGACGCGTCTTCATTGAAATCCACGACGTGGATTTTACCCAGATGACCCGGGAGTCGACGGGTCGTAACAGCCGTCGCGACGTCCCAGACGAAGACAGAACGGTCGCCTCCAGAAGACGCGAACTGGGCATTATCATGGGATCTGTAGCACCGCTATCTTTCAATACATCCTCGCCTCAAGACAAATCCACGAATACGAACACGGCGAGGGAAAGAACTTCATAGCCATGGGCGGCAAAGGTTTTGACCTCAGTGCCAAGATTCGCATTCCACAATTTGATTGTCCGGTCTTGGCCGCCGGTGAGAATATACTTGCCAGCACCTTTTGCATAGCGGGCAACATTGACAGGGCCTTTGTGCCCAGAGAGGGTTGCATGGAGGTGCCTTGGAATGGTCTCAGGACCTCGAGACGGTGCCATGGTCATGGACGGAGTGATCAAGCGGCTTGTTTCTTGCGGTCATGTCGAAACGCAGTCGGTCTCCCTCTTCCTTACCGCCTTCGAAACGCTTGCATTCTCTCTCCGGTGCTACTCCCTTAATCAGTGTTACTTTCGACAACGCTCTCTACGAGGAGCTTATATTGCTCATATTTGCCAATTTATCTTGGATCGACCTCTGTGCTGCTCAGGCGGTCAACAAGAATTGGGCCCGGTTATCACTTGATAATGGCCTTTGGAAGGAGCACTATCTCCAGGTATTTGGTCGCACCAGGTTGCGAGGAGCCAAGGGCTTCATTGGGCGAACCGACGGTAGAGAACTTAAGCGATTACCAGAGAGGGTCAAGGTTACAGATGAGATTAAAGACTGGCGCTGGATGTTCAGGATCAGCTGGAATTGGAAGATAGGTGAGATTCTATTCATGTGCCATGTCACTTCGATTCACCTCCAAGATAGGCCGTTGTACTACAGAACATATCCAAGGGATTCTGAAGCCCCCAAGTCCAGGATCGACACCAGCATCTACCCCGGCTCATGTCCTCCTGGCGGGCTCTATAACTATCATTGCTTCATCTGAAGCAAGTCTCTGCCCCGAAGTCCACTGCTTGCCTAGCACCTCCGCCCCAAAGCAGACTCTTCTCTGTGGCTCTCCAAGGCACAGGCAACCATTCCATATTACAGCTCTTGCTCTAGACCAGTCCCCGCCGCTGTCCCGGACTTTGCAACTTGCCGTCTTCTTATCCACGGGAGAATTCCTAATCTTCTCCCTCCAGCAGCTAAATCCGTTAGCTTCGTCCCGCAAATTCACCTATGTACCCCTTCGCGCCAGCACTCGAACGGCTCCTATAATACAAGCTGTCTACCACCATCCCCTTCTCATTAGCCTCTCTGAAGCATTCATTCTCTCGCTGTACGATTTGTCGTCTAATACAATCACTCATACACAGACCCTTACTGCATATACCACCTTCCCTCCGTCTTCACTCGTCCTGTCGGCTCAAACGCCCGGAAATCGGTACAAGTTGGTCCTGACGTACGCTGTTCCTATTTTCCCTGTGCATTTTTCAATAGGTAAAGAACACTCCCGTCTTGGTCTGAGTTCCCACTGAATGTGCCCTCCTAGGCGTCACAGAGCTGATAATATCCGGATCGCGTGCCTCCTCTCCAATCCAGGCCCCGGGCACTGCAGCCACTGGCGCCATGTCCGTTGTTTCAACGCGGACTGCGCGCGCCCTTGACGTACCGCCTGGTTGGATCGACCAGGAAAAGCTCCGTTCAATGAAGGAGCAATGGGGTCGTAAACTACTGCGAATCCAGGACACTCAGTCGGACGGAAAATGGGTATGCCCCCCGTCTCTGTAAACAAACCCGTCCTAAAGTATAACAGGTCGTACTAGCGCCGGGCGAGGCACCTCTACCCGGGGACCAAGCCTCCATGGGGACGACGTCCGCAGGATCTCCGTATCATCTGTCAGGCGACTCGCCAGCGAGTCTTCAGCTCTATCGTCTTTTCTTACCTCCAGCGACTTCTGTCGCATCCCCGCAGCCCAAATTGTCTTTTGTACGCCACCTTCACCACACTGCGGGCGCCGTGTCTTCGATGGCTCTCGCTGATGGCCGATGCGTAACTCTCGGGAAAAACGGAGGCATTTGGGTCTGGGATCTCGAGTCCGGCACGGGCGCCGAAGTCGCACCTCCTTCCGAGCTGGACAGCGTGGAAAAGGGCACTGTCGTTTTCGACGATAGACGGATAATCACTGCACGAGCAGGGACGTTGCTTGTCCATCTCTTCGACGTTTAGATCTGTATATCTATGTGAGTGGCCGTCCGCCCATTTGACCTGTACGCGCTGATTTTCCCCGCTTCTCTGCGTATAGATGTATTTATAATTTGACTTGTTCTCCGCCGATCACTTCACGGAGAGTACGGTCGTCGATCCGTCCCGTTAAGCTTGCTACCTCCGTCTTGGGCTCTCCTGGGCAAATGCACGCATGCGAATTCCAAATGCTCTAGGATCTCATCGGCCCATGGGTCGCAGCATGCCCCACTTGTTCCAACGGCATGGTAGCTCGTGTGCGCGCGGGACTTGCCGTTAAACGCGGGCACGGCGTCCCAGGAATGTCCTTTAACGTACAGAGTTGCTCGGTGCGTCGACCGAATGTTTGTGCTCATGACACGGCTTTGCAGCTCCTGGAACTCGTATCTTTGCCGCTGGACGCATTAGCTACGAGTTACCGCGGGCTCCTGGGACTAAGTTTGAATAGGCACCTCCCCGCCGCCGCGGACGTACACTCCGACACAGTTTTCTCTGCGGATGCCCCCGGTGGCGAGAGCAGATGATAGCGGGCCCAATACAGTGCTCCCCCTATTTATACGGCTCACCATATCTCTTCAACTCAACCTAATATCTCAGTCGCTGTGCCAACATGGCCTCTACTCCCGCAGCCCTCTACGAAATCCAGTCGCCCATCCAAGGCCGCAAGTACGTTGCTTTAGGTCCCGTTCTCAAGGTGATTTCTTGAATGAGGAGACAGGAGCTCCCCGGTAGGAGCCCCGCGGCCGCTCGACCCCACGCCCATCGTCCAGCTCTCTTTCCAGTCGCCTACGGGGGAGGTGAGCTATCGGCAAGTTTTTAGTTCGTTTTATTCTCTCTGCACTTGATTGATGTCGTCTGGCAGACACATATCCTCCATCTACCCGGCGACGAGCAACTTGTGGTGCCAGGTCGAGCTGTTTCGCGTGCCGGACCGCCAACCTGTGCCGCCACCGTTGGGCGGGTACACGGAGTGGACGCATTATGCGCCGCAGGGCATGGACGAGAACCAGAACCCGATCTTCGGCCTTGTGCGTACGCGGCTCCGCCCGCGGAACGTCGAGGCCGACTTTGGGAACCACCTCATCCTGTCGGGCACCGCCGAGGGGCACCTCCTGCTGGGCAACCGCACGGTGCAGGCGCATATTCACCCGCAGAACGACCACATTATATTCGTCTTTCCCGTAAGCTTGTTGCGACGCGAGTTTTTGGATTTTCACTCATGCGTGCGGCAGCACATGGGCGTGCTGCAGACGGGGCACTATGTGCTGCGCTACCGCGTCTCGGCGCACACGAACCAGAGCTCGCATCCGATCGCGTCGCGTTTTGGTGAGCCATTCACGATCACGACGGGCGCGCATTTCCCGGGGCTACAGCCCTCGACGCCGCTCACGACGGTAGGTCACCCGTCAGCTTTCAGCGTACTGTACTGACGGGCTCGGCGCAGATGCTGATGCCATTGAACATCGCGGGGCTGCATGGGAGGCGATAGCTGCTCTGTATATTTAAATTGAATACCATGTACTAGTATGCTTGTACTATCGTCTTTGATGTCAATACCTCTTTTGGATTGCGAGGACTCGATGGCCATAAGCGGCTGTTTGGCAAATCAACATGAACGTTGACCACCGATGAACGGGCGATATGGACATGGACGCCGGCATCCACACGCGGATCGAGGCCGTTGGAGAGGAGTTGCTGGGGAAGAAGTTGCGGGTCGCGGGGCAGTGAGTCTCGCGGTTGAAACGATGCTTTGGTAACGCTGAACAAAGAATGGGCAGGGTGCTCGCGTACGACGCGTACACGGGTCTCGCGGTGCTGCGTGCGGGTGATGCGGCGGTGGTCGTGGACGTGACAGACTGTGTGTCCGAGTGGTCAAAGACATGGCTGCAGGAGCGGTTCTGCATGGTCACGGCGCTGGGGTACCTGGAGCGCGCGGCGGTGAGTGTTGCATGCATAGGGGGTGCTTTGGTCGACTGGACGAGTACAGACGGGCACGCGACTGCCTGGGATGCCGAAACATGTTAGTCGACCGCGGATGGACGAGGGCCTTGTGCTGTGTGCGCTGCTTGTTGAAGCGCGGGCTGACCTGGAGCTTGAGGACTGGAACGCGTGGATGGACGGTGAGGATACGAGGACTGATAAAGAGGATAAGAAAGAGAAAGAGAAAGAGGACGCTTTGTAGGCCTTTATTTATTCGACGCCACACCCGTTTCTTGTCTTTACACCCATGGCTGCCTCAATCCACTTCCAGCTCTCGAATCTCAGAGCAGAGCCCCTGCCCCCATATCCCCCCAAGCCCGCCCCCAGCCCACCGCGCGCGACCCCCACCCCATCCTACACCACCAGCGAGCACCCCGCCGTTCAGTCTTTCTTTGCGCACATTTCCTATGTCCTCCAATGTCGTCTGAACCACTATTTCCGCCCCCATCCAACCATATTTGCTCTCGCCGCCCTCGCCGTCTTTGCCTGGCCCGACGACCCCGTCCACGCCTTCTTCTGGAGCACCGGCAAGCGTGCGGACACGGCCGCAGACGTGCAGCGTGTACTTGGTGCGCCCCCCCATCTCCGCCGCGCGTCGTAACTCTAACTGTCCCCCCAGAATCCGGCGAAGCGCTCATCATCCCCGTCTTCTGGCCCGGCGTCGAGGGCGCCCTCGCCCTGCTCGCGGACCGCGAGGCGCGCATCGCCGCCGCCGCCACGGCAAGTCTGAAGCGCAAAGCGCAGGAGAGTGGCGCGAAGGGGGCGGAGCCGCCGCAGAAGATGCAGCGCGTCACGCGCGCGAGCGTGCGCCAACAGCAGACCCCGGGAGACACCACCACCACACCCCCCAGCGAGAAGAAGCGCCGCGCACCGCCGCCGTCCTCCGAGACGCCTACGCCCCAACGTGCGAGTGCGCGGCAGCAGGAGAAGAAGATGCCTGCTGCCATGCGGGCGCGGTCGACGTCGCAGGATTCGAGCGAGACGATTGTGGCGTCGTCTTCGTCGTCGTCGCGCGCCGTGTCGGTCGCCGACTCGGCGGACACGGTCGTGGGCGGGGACCACAACAAGGAAACACCGGCGGACGAGAGTGTGGCGCCGATCGTGGCGGAGGCCACGCGGATGCTGACCCGGAGCCGGACAGCCGCGCCCGTGCGCCCGACGCCATACCCCGCGACGAAGACTGCCGGGAAGAGGGCGCCGACGGGCAAGCGAAAGACAGCCAAGAGCCGAGTTTAACATTATCCTATACTGTACATTATTGTAGACGCGCTTGACGCGATTAGCACGTGACCGTTTGTGGATTGTAACTGTATTAGCATGAAAATTTGCAGCAACTATAAAACCAGGGCCGCCGAGATTGTCGGATGGAGGCTAAAGAAAATTTGGCAGCTGCAAACTGCGGCCAGTGAGACTTGAGACAAACTGATTACGAACACGATGATTGCCTGTCCCGCCGACATGAAAGCAAGATCCGCCGTCCTCGCCCTGAGGCGCAGAGTTGCAGCACCTCAAGATATTTGTCCCGTCGTTTTGGCAGCAACTACAACGTTTGTAGTTGCTGCCAAATTGGGAACCAGTTCTCCTCGACGCGATTAGCACGTGACCGTTTGGGAAACAGTAAATACGAGACAAAAGAAAGCTAGTTCCTCGGAGGACTAGGTGGCCGGCGGAAATACAGTCGCACGAGACGGGACCGGTGTACCGATGGGGACGGCATGTGGGGGAATGTCGGTGTCTGCGGCTGTGTGGGTGAATCAGAATTGCCCGTTTCGTTTCACGGATCGTCATTGTCTGTCTGCCTCTCTGCTCTCTACCACCATGGCCCCCAGGTCAGTCCATCCACCCATCCTCCTAGCTCATCCCCCATATCTCACATCCCCCCCAGGAAATGGTCTCGCGAGGCACTCCTCAGGAACCTCCAGGTACATCTATCCCATCCATCTCTGACACACTCCCCGAGGCTGACACCCGGTAGCTCATCGGCGAGCTCCCCACCCCGCTGCCACCCACCCTGCCCCCCTCGCCCCCCGCATCCCGCTCCGTGTCCCCAAATCCCCCCCAGAAGCGCAAGGCAGCTACAATCCCCGCCACAGAGCCCAACAAGCGGCCCCGCACAGACCCCGCAGAAGAGGGCGAGCTCCGTGAGGATCCAGGCCCACCAGCACCTCCGCCGACGATCACCGCACCCCCGTCGATCGCCACAGTCAGTGCCGTACCCGTCCGTCGACCACGGGCCGGCAAGATCTCTATCCGTCAGTGCGAGACCCTCCACAACAAGTACCACAGCGCAGGCCGCATGCTAAAGTACTCGGGTGACGCCCGCTTCTGGTCAACCTACCCCCCGTCACACAAGGAGTACCGCGCCCTCGCAGACCCCCCGCCCCCAAACTCGTCCTACTACAAGCACGGCGGCCTCATTGCCCGCCTCGAGCTCATCGATGCCCTCGTGTGCTTCACTTACTCCATCTGGAACAGGGACTACTGTCGGCGCGCATGCAACAGCCAGACCTGGTACACCATCGAAGCCTTTCTCGTCTGGTGCAAGCAAAAGTGGCAGGCCGAGGAAAGCACTCCCGATGCCGAAAAGGCCTTTCTGGGTCTGATGTAAGCCTCTTTGCTTCCTTGCTTCTCGTCACCGTTTAAAACTGCTCTCTTAGCTGGATGATCGAGGGCTACATCCACGGCCGCAAGCTCGTCTACGGCACCGCCAAGAACAGCCCCGTTGACCGCGACCTAGACAAGCTCATCGCCGCCACTCGCGCTTCCATCGCAGCCGCCGCCACGGACGCCCATCCCCCGGGTGCCATAATGGGCTCGCTTGCTCCTAAATCCGGCGCCACGCCCGTCATGCTTCCGTCCCCGGCCAGCCTCGCTCCTAGCGCTAACTCCACCCCTACTAATCGCGACGGAGGCACCCCGAGCTCTACCGCCGGCTCTTCCCTCTCCGCCGCCGCCGCCCCGCATCCGGTCACCGCAGGCATGGTCCCCTCCACCCTGCCGTCCGCCCTGATGCCCCCCGAATACAAGCACGTTCCATTAGCGCCCAGCGTCGTCAGCGCAATGGAGAACGTCTCCGTCCCCATCGGCCCCCGCCTGCTCAACGAACTCAAGAACGAGTCGTTGGGCATCGCCAACGCCGCGTTCTGCTTGAACAACTCGCAGACATATCTCAACCTCCCCATCATGGCGCGCTACTTTCCAACGACCTTTGCGCGCATGGTCTCGTCGACGCTGTCGCCGAACGAGGAGCACGAGCCCGACTTTGAGGACGAAGAGGGCGAGCTCTTCTGGCCCAGCCAGAGCAGCACCGGCGAGGGGCTCGGCTGGGTTTGTCTCATGGGCAAGGCCATGATCAACGAATTCGGCAAGACGTATGGGTACCGGGGCTTGGACGGTGTCGTACCCAAGCCTAGACCCGAGGAGGAGGCGGAGCACAACGCCTCGCTCGGTGTACATCATCTCTCCGGCTCTACACCACTCGGACACCACTCTCCGCTGCCGCTGCCCCGATAGCGGGCGCTACCTGCTTTGCTCTACACACTTGGCACCAAAATCGGGGCACATTAATTATCGAGCGGACGGGCGCTCTGGATCTTTGTTGCTATGCTATACCGTGTGCGCTCCCGGCTCGCGACGCATGGATCTCCCGCAGCACAGCTCCATATGGCGGCGATTCCCATCTCTCACTTGTATCTCTAGAGGCGAGCCACCAAAATTCACCACATCATCTGTATACCATAAATCATCTACCTCCCCCACTCGCATCTCATCTAATTCCTCCTTGCTTGCATCATCTTCTGCTTCTGCTTTGGGATTGCGGCTGGCCTCGGCGCGACACACACACTATTTCTACCTGGGTCCATTCGGGTTGTCGTTTCAAGGGTGCGGTTTTGATTATGTACCTGGGAGGCTATTATTTATTGCCCACAAATTATCTGTAATTGTCTCAAAACTTGTACGACGACACACGGAATGCATTGCAATGCCCTTTCGGCGGCGGCGGCGGCGAGTCATGTTGCCGGGTGCTAACGCGAGTGGGATAGATGGTCGATATGTATTTCTGACATGAATGGAAACGCCGAGTTAGCTCCTTGGGCGCGGTACCTGACAGAACGCGAACGTTCAGGTGGAGCCGGAGGGGGGACCGAAGAGACACCGAAAGTGTGCGTTGCATTTAATCATACGCATAATCAAGTCATGGGATTGTGCATGGTATGGGATGGGAAGACACTGTAGGCTAATAATCCCTGCCACCAAGGACACCACGGACATAAAAGCTCCTCGTTTACCGATTGGACTTGGCCACACGCTCCAGTTCGTCCTTTTTCTGGAACACGACGTCAGTCGAGGCGCCGATACAGCGGCGCAAACTTTTTACCTTGATTGCATACGAGTTGGATGAGCCCTTGGCGGCGTTGATGAGCTCGTCGGCGAGGCACTCCGCGATCGACTTTACGTTGCGGAACGCGGATTCACGGGTCTAATAGCATAGCATAAATAAATGACAAGGAGAATTGCGCGGAACAGCACGCACGCCGATAGTCAGTAGGGAGATCGACTGGTTGACACGTCGGAGGGGCGAAACGTCGACGGCTTGCCGGCGGACGGTTCCCTGCGAGCCGATACGGGTCGAGTCCTCTCGCGGGCCGGTGTTGACGATGGCGTCGACGAGAACCTGCGTGCCGGTTATTGGCTGCTTCGGTTCGGCGCATCAAACGCACCTGGATCGGGTTCTGGTCCGTGAGGAGGTGGATGATCTCGAATGCGTGCGCGACGATGCGGACGGCGAGCAGCTTCTTGCCGTTGTTGCGCCCCTTCATCATGAGGCTGCGAGCATCCATTAATCTCTTGTAGAGAAAAAAAAATTAACGGGTCGCAACTGACCTGTCTACCAATCGCTCGACGATGGGCATCTGCGCCTTTTTGAACTGCTTCTTTGCGTAGCGGCCGGCGGTGTGGGGCACGTAGACGGCATTGCGCGTCTGAATGTAGTCGGTCAGGGAGATGTCTTTTACCTCGACACTAGCGGGGTGGGTCAGAATCCACCGGGTTTTGATCACAGGGCGCGCAAGACTGACTCTTGCGTGTCCCACTTCCCAAAAAGTTTTATTTCCTGGCCGAGCTTGGAGATGTCCTTGGGGAGCGTGGTGGCCGACATTTTGAGGAGGATTCGAGCGTAGTTGTCGCTTGTTGACCAGTAGCGACTAGAGATGTATAGCTTCACGTGCGACGGTCCGGCCGGTCCGTGGCATGATAATATTCGCGGAAGAATTCAGAAAATTGTGATGATAATGCTATAAAACGATGAGGGATACAGAGTGTAAATAATGCGACGGGCCATGCTGTGGTGATTGCTGAGTGTATGCGTCAAAAAGAAATGCGATGATGAGAGTCAAATGCAGAATACGAGTCCGAGTGTTGTGGGACCATCGGGGTCATCCGCGGCATCCCAACGTACCCCGTCCTCTGGAGCATCGCAAACTCGACCGAGGTCTCGGCCCGTTTGCGAAGTTGCCGTTCTTCCTCCGCCCTGTCCTCCGCCCTCCTGCGTAATTCCGCCTCCCTCTTCACCATATCCACGGCCCGAGCTTCCATTCTTCGCGCTTCGTCGCGCTCTTTCAACACCTCGTCTAGATCACGTTGCAGCCTGCGGCGAACATCCCGCTCCTTCTCGAAAGAGTCTTCCAGCTTGCGCTTCGAGGCGCGCATATCGGAGATGACATTGGTGCTGTGCGTGTGGCGGTCTCGCAAAGACTGGATCTCGCGCTCCATCATCCGGTGGTTAGGACTCGGCGGATACGTCCGAGGGGCGGATGGCCCGGGTGCGCTGGTGTCAATACGGGCGCGTAGAGAGGCAGGCGCCCGCGGCGGAGTGACCAATCCGGTTTCCTTGGAATCATTCACGCTCGGCGAGATCGAGGCGAGCGGTGGGAAACTGACGCCGTACACTTTGTGCAACCATTTCTGGGCGTTGCTGTGATATTCCGAAACCTTTTCTGCTGGATCACCCTTTGACCTCGCACTTTTTCCGAGGTCACTTTCGCATCCTGAAAGAAGAAGAAACGCGGGTCTAAGATCAGTTTCCGGGATATTAAACTTCTTCAGAGCTGCAGAGCAGTTAGCTGAAAGCGAGGGCAGAAATGAAGCTGTGTCTACCTTCGAGCATAGCGGATACCACTGCTTTGGCACTCTCAGGATTACCAGTTCGTCGATAATACGCGCCAACAATGAGCCAATTACCGCGTTCACTGGCCGTTACTTTAAGCAGCTCGATTACTGTTGCAGGATCGGCTGCAAGAGAGGAAAGATCTAGTGAAATATTTTCACCGCAAAGGCGCATTAGGATACGGTTTTCCATGCAAGTGAACGGGTTGGCCGACGAGGTCGAGGGCAAGGGGACAGCAGCCGGGAAAGAGTGCGGTAAAGGAAGAGAAGGTTTGGCAGGCGGTAATGGCATATTAAGTGAGATAGGTCGGTTTTCGATATCCGCCTGGGGGTCAGATGAACGAGATACAGGGCTGTCGGAGGATTTCAGGGCTTGCAAGAAGAGGCCAGTTTCAGGAAGAGTAGAACTTCCGGAGGAAGGAAGGACCAGTCTTCTGAGATTCGGGTTGCCCAGAGGAGCTCTGTTCCTCCCCCCCAGGTCGCTGCGGACTCCGGTGGACTGTCCGGTTCCCGCATTGGATTGCAGATCGAGTCCCTCTGCAAATGCAAAAGGATTGATGACGCGATACTGGTCGACCAGGCGCGGTTGAGTTGCGACGTCGAGGACACGGACTCCAGGTATGTCTAGCTTGAGCGAAAGTGCGCGCTCGGCACTCGCCACATCTACAAACTCGATAAAACCGGATGCATGAAGAGCCCGTCTGCATGGAGGATGAGGTTACCCATATATAAGAGTTGCAGTAATACTTGCATTTCTCCACAGGACCCTGGTCCAAAGATTCGTCGTAAATTAAGAGATTCCGGAGTAGATTTCTCCACTTTCACGACCCTTTTCACAGAGTCCATGAAAGTGAGTCGCCCGGGATGAGGAGAGAAGGCCGTTTACACGTAAAAGTGTCATGAACCAAATAAACAATTTCACACCTGTTCATACATCGCCTCGCCTTGACGCGTCTTTAAATGGCCTCCAGCTGCGTAGCAGTGTTCAATATCCCCAAGCAAAGCCGACCGAGCACGCTTGGATCTTGTCAGGACCCGAAATAGCTTTTGGGACTCAGAGAATTCAAAATTCAAAGTAGACAAAATCTTGGCTGGCCTTAAACAATGTCCAGAAGGGTTTGCGCGCAACAACACGGTCATCTGAGGCCGACCACTCCTGCTGCGGAGCAACACACATAAAGCCAAAGCCGTCAAAGTCTCACTGCATTCCTATTTGCTTCCCTATTCTCGCTTCTCTTTCCTTTCACTCTCATGATGTATCGCATTCTTGCTACTGCTTTCTTGGCTACGTCCAGTGTTTCTGCCTTAGCGTAAGCGTTTCTAAGTACCAACATCCGTCCGTGTTTAAACGATAACTCGGGTGTAGAATCTCGAGCTCATGCGAAACTGCTTTGACTCAAGTGGCGGAGAATTCGGACGCCAATGCCTGCCTCAGTCTCTCGTCCCTCCTAACGACGTTCATCAACTCGAATGCGTCTATCATCGCCCCAGTCGACAACATGCTTAAATCGTTGTGTGCTGCGGCTCCTTGCAGCAATGCTACTCTGTCTGCTGTTTACACCAATGCTCGTTCAGATTCAGTTAAACCCCCTGGCTCGAGTTAAAATTCCATTTAGGTTACGACCGGATGCAGCGCCGAACTCTCATTGGTAGACGGCTCTGGATCTTCTGTTTCGAATTTGACCCAGTGGTACTCTACTGCGAGGCAAATTATCTGCCTGACTGAGCAAGTTCACACCACTGGGTGCCACATGTAACTGATGTCATGCCTTGTAGTTCGGGAACAAATTGCATCACGGAAACCCTCACGAATATTCAAAATATCCTTGGTACTCTGAGCCTCAATAACATTGGCAACGTTGCTGCGAACGCATTCACGACGTCGACCATCCCTTCTAATGTCACTTGCTCCAACTGCATCAAAGAGGCTTACAATGTTCTCGAATCCTCCTTCCCAGCCACAGCGTCGACCGCGGCGAGCGCTTTGCAGTCGGAATGTGGTTCAGACTTCACTAGTGCGCATCCATCTTTTCGGTTTGTTTCAACTTCTAACATTTTTAATATCGCAGACGGTTCCACCCCGTCAAACATTATTGAAAGCGCCTCGAAAAGTAAAACTGGTTCCAATTCTGCTTCCGCCATAGCGACGATCATGCCCCGTGGGGCGCTTGCCGGATTGAGTGCCTCTGTTCTTGTCGTTGGCTCAACTTTGTGGGCAGTTTTGGCGTAGGCTCACTAGAGTGGCATGGACTCGTATGGACTTGGTGGAGGTACTTGACCAGACTCTGTATATAAATATACAATTGTGTCGTAGTTAAGTTACATACTACACAGCTAATTTTTTTGATTGTCGCGATGTGGATTCAAGATTGGTGATCGGGATTGGCTACAACTCAGATGGGTACCCTTGCCGCTCCTTCCTCTTCCTCTTCTTCCATATCCTTCTCTTTCGCTCCCTTTTAGTGCCTCTTTATCCTGGTCGATATGAAAGCTTCTACCCTGATCACTTTTGCGGCTGCAGCTGGTCTTGCTTCTGCTCAACTCTCGTGAATTGTTTTTCAATTTGTCATCAAGCTTGTCACTCACTTTGCTCAGTCTCTCATCCGATTGCACCAACTCGTTGAAGGGAATTCTAGCTTCACCCGAGGCGGCATGCCTCAATCCTTCCGCGCTGCTTTCATTCTTCGTTGGAACAAATCAGTCCGTCCCAAACACGGTAAACAATTGGTTGACGGGTCTCTGCTCGCAAGGATTTTGCAGGCATGTCCAGAGTGTATGCGCTTCCCGGAGATGACTTATCCTGTACTGTAGCAACGCGACGCTCGCAAGCGTTGTGTCCAATGTCACCAGGTATGTCCAGAGTGGTATGCGCTTACCGGAGATGACTTATACTGTACTATAGTGGATGTGCAAGTGATCTCAGCGGCGTCAGCGCCTCAGTGCCCGCCACTGTGACCCAGTTGGTTCAAGAGATATATCCTACCGTCCGTAATGTGATGTGCTTGAAAGAGTGCGTTCTTATTCCATGATTCAGTCCGTCTAGTCTTATGTTGAGACCAGTGACGCTTCGAACCAACTCTGCGTAACGGAGACCCTGAACAATTTGGAGGACATCGTTGGGAAGCTCTCTTTCAGCAGTCTCGACATCGGCACTCTCGTCTCCGATTTCCAGACTGTCGTTGCTAGTGCATCCAATTTGGCCTGCACAGACTGCACCAAGGCTGCATTCACCTTGATCAGCCCGCTCACCCAGCAATTCCCGGAGGCCACTACGGGGATAGATGCATTGTGTGGGGCAAATTTCATAGGTGATTGTCTTTGATCGCTCCTCCAGACTCTGCAATTGACCATCTCTCAGATGGCTCGTCCCCAACTAGTGTCTCGCAGACGGCGGTTAACGAGCAGTTCAGCACCAAATCTAACAGTGCTGTTGCCGTGTCTACCAGCAAATTGGCCGGCGCTGTTATGCTGTTGTTGCTGTCGGCATTTTCGTTATTGGGTTGAGAGAGTGGGTGAGATATGATATACACCAAGTCGCTAGAGCATGGACCTATGGACTGTTCACTTAATTTTTTTCGAATAATTGAGATTTGTCGCCGAAATGCAGATAGAATCACGTTACGACTTATGTAAGGCTCTCTCACTAACTGAGTCTCAAGCCTATCCGCCTGGAGGTGGCCTCCCATTGCATGGATACAAATGCCTCCCGAGCCCGCCCGCTTGACGTACCCGAAGCTGGTTTGTCTGAATGGGCAAGCAAGATCAGAGACATGCATCGTCAAGTCGACCCCAACGAAGAGGCGGATCAGAAACGTTTGGAGGATGAGATCGCTGCATCGAGGTTGGCTCGTCTGCGCAGAAGTCGTGGACTCGGTTCCAGCAGTAGAACGAATAGCTTGGATTTATGTGAGTGTTCTCGATTCGAGTTATTTAATGAACCGCTACATGCAATAGTACAGCGAAGAACAAAGAGTATTCATCCGCTCTTCGAGCCGAAGACACGACGTCTGCTGAGGATATCAAACCGCTAGCGGACAGGCAGAAAATTCAGACGGAGGCTTTGCAGAAATTAATGGGATCCCAGTCCTTGCCGCCTGTTAAGGAACAGCCCCCAAGTGGATCATCCGCAGGCAGGCCCGAGCCTATGTCACTCGCGGCCTTCATAGGTGGAAAAGCTACTGGTCCTAGGCTTAACCGGCATGCTCCCCAGCAAGATGCACACGACCCGACGCAGTTTGTACAGCGAACACGCATTGATGCGCCTCATCCCATCTTTGGGCGGGGCGGTATCGCAATGCCGGGCATGGGTGTCAAACCCTCTACTCTTCGCGTATCTGAACAACCCATGGCGTACCGTTCTGGCCGCACGCCTGAACCGAGAGAGAGAAGGATCAGCACTCCCTCTCCAGAGAAGCCCGACGGCCCGCCGCCCATGTCAGCCCAGAAGGTCATCGTTCGCGAGCGCACCCTGAGCACACCGACGGGTCCTACGACGCCAAAAAATGCCCCCATCATTGCCCCAGAGCCTAGTCGTAATCCATTATCTACATCCGAGAGCCGGCCCAAGGCCTCAAATTCTTCCACGACTCCGTCAAATAGCTCCCCCGTGTCCACTTCATCTAGGCCATTTACTCCTCGGCAGCAGCCATCTCCATCATCCACACCAAACCCTAAATCTCCGATTATAACACCTTCACTGGCGCGATCAATCCAACCGGATCCTCGTACTTCACCTCATGGGCCCCAGATATCCATGTCCCAGGCACCATCACTGGCCTTCTTACGGCCTCCGCCCCAGAAAGATCCAACGCCCAGTCTCAGTCGATTGCAAGGCCGCGGGTTTGTCCAAAATATGGTCAAGGTTAGCTCACAGCTCGAGAGTCCCACATCATCTCCTGGCCATCCCGAGAAGAATCGGACCTCAGGAGGTCGGAAATCTTCTGTTCTTGATAGGTGGTCTAGCCCAACTGTTTCTCCCCCACCGTCTCCAAATGCTACACCGATGCGTAGGTCGCGAACGGTGGAACCCACGGTCTCGGCTTCAGTGGCACCTTCAATGGTGAAATCTCCCCAGATGGCCAAGTCTTATAGCGACAGCGGCCAAATTAAAGTCGACGAGCCATTTACTCCTGCGGAGCGCATCCATGGACTCGGATCTGCTGCGACGGTTGTAATACAGCCAAAAGGTCTCGATGTTGATGAACACGGGTTCAAGCGCGGAGAGGGTCCATTGCCTCCCCTTTCCAATAGGTCGGCTATATTACCGGAGCCAACTAAGCCGCTGATTCATGTGCGTTCCTTTCGGTAACGGATCGAAGGAATTTGCTTACTGTTCTCCCCCTTCCTTGTGTGCCATATTCTATACCATGTTGATTCTTCATCTATGCATCATGTTCGTTTTATCTCCTTTCACAGCCCACCAAAGACAGAGCGAAAAAACCCAAGAAGCACAAGGCTCAAGGTCAAGACGCTCCAGAACGGCCTTTATTCGCCGGATCTGTTACGCCGACACAGGTACCCAGCATCAACAATGGTACGGCCGACCGCCGGGCTTTCCCGGTCTCGCAGTTTTCCACGAAACCTACAGTCGCCTCTAATCCATCCGCGTCTATGACAACATCCAGTGGCAGCGGAATGGTAGGACGTAGGGCTCTGCCCGGTATGACACAACCGCATTCAATAAACTCATTGTCTCCGAAACCTGCCCGCAATTCGGGCACACAACCTGACAATGTTCCTGTCCCACGAGCGCTTCCGGGGTTGGCCACTACAGATACCCCTTCATTCGCATCGGGAGCACATTCTCGCATTCCCAGCACAGGGGGCAGACCCACCGCCATGGACGTAGCGCAAGCTTTTTCTGATTCGCCTCGCATACTTTCTCCGACCCTTCTTCCAGCGGATGACAAACCTGCAGAGCCTAACAGTTTGCCAACCCCCCGTCCACGGAACATGATGCCGCCAAGCGCTCAAGCCGAAAAGCGGAAGTCCAGTTACGAGAGATATTCAGTGATGTTACCTCCTCTGAAAGAAGAGGCCACACCAGATCCGACGCCAGTCTCAACGCTTACCCGTGCTATTGGAAATTCCTTTACACAGCCTGATTTCGACCAGGTGGATTGGAAGGCACTCAATCGCAGCGAAGACGTCGAGGATGAGACAGCAAATAACCTCCTCGAAGTCACTTCCAATGGGTCCGAAATGCTGCATTTTGGTAAGCGCTGTGCACTTCTTCCAGAATTTTCAGCAACTCGAGCATCGTATCTAGTTCATATCGATGAACCACTGCCTCGAGTAGATGTTTCTCCTCTTATCCAAGGATATATTGCGCCAGACCCGAGCCTAGACTCCCAGACTATCCAAGTCGATGTCATGGCCATTGCGGGAAGCACTGCAATCCCTCTGGGACTAACTCATATATTCTATGACACGGAAATACTGGCAATAATCCACCGCTCGAAGTCGAAATCGACAGGACTTACCAGCTCCACTGTTTGGTCGTGGCGAGGAAAAAGTAGCAGCCTGGGAAGCAGCGAAGAACGGAAACTAGCGGAATTGGCAAAGCGATACGGAACATCCATCGTGCGTACCCGAACCCCGAATCCCTTTGGATCAGGTCCACATTGATTGTGATGTAGGTTTCTATACATCAGCTCGCCGAGCCTGTTGAGCTGGTCCGATGCCTCGGTGGTACCCTTGCGGTCCGACAAGTTCGTATTCCCTTTCGTTCCTCTTGTTCCGTCTCAACGTTGCATTGTTAGGGAAGCAGAGCTCATTGGGCAAACGAGAACACGGCAATGCACATTGTACGGTCAATGCACGGAGTGTAATAGCTCTTTCTTTTGCTCTTAATCCGTACCTTATCCTTTCCATGCAGGATCTACATCGACCAAGTAGACCTCGATGTCAAGAATATTTGCAGCGGCTTCAGTTACTGTGTTTCAATCCTTGATACCCTCTTCGTTTGGCATGGATGCGGATCCACGTCCGTAGAACGCCAGGCAGCCACGGACTATGGACGGACTCTCACTTCCAACCCGGACGACATCATCGTCTTGATAGAGAATGAAAATGGCGATGATGAAATGTTCTGGATGGTTCTTGGCGAAGAGGCAAATTACGCCAAAGCCGATTATTGGAAATGGAGGGCTTCTGTAGGGTTCACGTCCAGAATATGGAGTGTAGAGGCGGGACGGAAAGACCCCGTACATGTCTTCCTTCGCCACTCTCGACTCCTCCGCTTACTGACTGCTACACCACAGGTGTTGCCGTTGGAGTCTTTTGACCGAGCAGAGTCGCCACAAACCTCGGTTTATCTTATGGATTGTGTATTCGAATTTTTCGTTTTGGTCCCCTCTGGTGCTCGGGGGAAGAGACGAGACATCAGTCTAGCTCTCTCGGTTGCTAGGGTCCGTCTCTTTCCGTGTCTTCCATCCCACGCGCGCCGACGTTCTTGTTCAGGATGCTGCAGTTCGGCTGGCCTCGGCGAGACCCTACACGCCGACTGTACATGCTCTCATCTTACCATCACAAATACCGGTAGATCTTCGGGTCCAGTTCCGAGACTTGGAGGAAGTCTTCCTTGTCAGTGGCAGTATTTTGTTTCACAGTAAACGACTTACCCTCCGCAGGATGCTGCCAATATCCCTGACCATATGAATGTTCTACCGTTCGAAGTGGCCAAGGACCACGTATGTTATCGTCCCCTTGACCCTTGCGATGCATATAATATCTCCACAGTTGCAGGCGACTTCGTGGTTAAAATCTCAGCTTCAAGATAGGAATATGCTGCCGCTCGGGCTCGATGAATCTCATATTCCATGATGCGTTATCTCATGTAGGATGAATATCCGAATATTGTAAGTAGCAATATTTGAGCGTATATTAATCGAAACCCAGATGCATATTTCTCCTCTTCCGCATTCGCAATTCACCTCTCCAGCAGTAGAAGACTGCTGGAAAGAGGCTGTACAATAAACTACCAATGTTAGTTACATAAGTTATCTGAACTGAATGCATCCTGCATCCTTCGCCGTAGTTAACCGTACCACTTGTCCCCCAACCTTGTTTTTGCCGGGGGTCTGGGTGGTATCTTGGACTCTGTTATATTAAAAACGTCCTTGGCGCGCTGTCGCTCGTATGAGACGCATTGTATAATTAGAATGCAAGATCTAAAAGACCAACCTCCCATGTTGCCTGATCAAACTCAAGCACAATCTGCCGCTTCTTGAGGCCGGAGCTATAGTCATTGTCGTCCGGTTGCTGGCATATATCTGGGACGGTATGTAGTTAGTTTGTCTTCTCTGAGAATGGTTTAAACGGTCGTACATATCATCACCTGGCCATCGTCTTGTGTCTCCAGGGCCACCTTGCCGTCTCTGATAAGGAAAGACAAATAGAAAATATTTTCCACGCTCTGCGCGAAATCGTTTGGATTGATAACAAATTCGAAGAGGTTGATGGGACCCTCCTCCGTTAAAATTGTTTCGAGCTGGTCTCAATGAGTGGAGGAAAAAGTGGCACCAAGATAGCAGATCTCACCGTGGCGACGTTCTTCGTGGTCTCGTTCTCCGACCTCGCGATGTCCTCCTCCTTGAGCTCTTGCGGTTTCCTTTCCTCCGCCTTGTCCTTTTCGAACTTGGCGCGCTTGGTGAAGGTGCGCTTCTTTTGCTCAATTGAAAGTGGTCCAAGCCTACGTTGGAAATATGAACTATTGAGACGTGCAGAACGCAACAACCAGAATGACACTCACATGAATCCCATCGCAGGAACACGACGACTGTTGGCTAAGGCCTTGCGACCGATGCGGTCCCATTGCAAAGGTATGGCATTGGCTTCAGCATCCTCTCCGTCAGACTCGTCATCAACATCGAGGTGCTTTGCACCGCCCATGAAAGAAACGAGTTTCGAGACAAAGTCGTCAATGTCAAAGGAGCCGCTCCCGGACTTCATGGCGCGGGCCTTTTGAGCGCCCATGTTCGAGGCCTAGAGAAAAGATATGACGACTGGAGTCATCAAGCCGCTTGATGACTCACCAGTAGCAGAAAGGCAGAATCCAGGGTGGCCTCCTGGGGGCCCTTGACTAGACTTGGATCAATACGCGTTGAGACGTGAACAAGAGTGGGAGTGGAAACCTTTGTGGAATAGTTCATCGGCCTTTTTAACTTGGTCCGTCAACTGCTCTGCCGAGTACTCGTTCAAATTGTTTTGGTGCTCTAACAGTGGCGGTAAGAGTTGAAACGACAGAGAGCATGTTGCGAGTCGGACGAGCCTTCAACGTCTTTCGCGAGCGTGCGATATCCCTTGCGCACGCCGCGGCGCTCTTCGGGATCCTGATCTGGATCGTATGCCTGGTCGCCGGTCATGATTGATTGTCGTGGCGTCTTTGAAAAGGTGGTTCTGGGCAATTTCGGGGGATTACGAAAGCAAAACGCGGTGGGCATTGTTTGTACATGTCGATCAACGCGATCTTGCACAAACAACCAGTCCTTCTTTGTTCTGGACGGTATGAGTTCTCACGCAGTTGGGGTAAGCGCCCGCTCCTTTCACGATTTATAGCACCTCTGAAATCAATCCCTCAGTATAGTAAATCTTCTCGAGCAAAATGCCACGGACCGGAGCCTTGCAAGGCAACCTTGAAGTTTTCCCTCGTCTCCTCAATCACGCGTCCTGACCTGATTCCCAGGGAACTCTTCTTCCTGTCGGGACTCTTCGGTACGGTGTAAAAACTACAAACGAATTCGGTGAAACGGTCGAATGGCGCCATTGGGGCTGCGTCAACCCTCAAATCCTATCTCAACTCGCGACCCTCACTATGGATCGCGTCGCTGGTTTCGGTCAGCTCTCGTCGGTCCCTTCTCCTCCTTACCCTGACATTCTTGTTGACTTGTTTGAGCAGCGCCGCCGACCAAAACAAAATTCGAAACGCAATCTCGCGCCGACGCGTAGATCCCAGCGATATCCCGGCCTCGGCTCACATTACGACTGCTAGCAACAGCCCTGCTCAGGCAACGAGTGCGGCCCCCAGCCAGAAGAAACGGAGAGCAGAGTTCGAGGCTAGCCAGGCATCGTTGTCCCCCTCTAAGCGGCTGGGTTACGTACCTAGAGCCGAGGAGGAAGTTTTGGAAGACCAAACGCCGGAGGCTGAGGTCGCTGATGAACTAATCGTCTCCATGAAATCTCAGATCGTAGGTGTCCAATACTACCGAGGTAAGTTGGCGCGTCAAATTTGCAGCTCCTGCTGAACTGTTTCATAGGCATGGTAGGACCAGGGGAGGAAGTGAGGCTAAATCGGGAACCCACCAATGCATATGATCGGTCAGTCGCTAACATGTGTGGGCGAAACGTGCTAATTCCACATCAGCAATGCGATCCAAGTCAAGAACATTGCCTCAGCTCAAGTCGGGCATCTCCCAAAGGCTGTTGCCGCCAAGCTTGCCCCGCTTCTAGACCAGGGACTCATTACTGTCGAAGGTAAACAGTGAATTATAATGCCCAACTTGTAATGCTTAATTGCTTCGTAGGTGTTATGATCCAAGGGAATTGTGAGTCTATGTTACCAAACGAACGAAGAACGATGCTCCAATATTTCGTAGTGGCTGCATCAGCGACCAAGGTCTATACTTTGGATATGTACGATGAACTCATATTTTCGCGAAGTATGGTCTCTGACTTTGCGCCAGAACCCTCAAGATGTACGGTCCCTCTAACAAGAGGCCTGAGTTGGAGCCCAAGTTGATCTGGGCGACTCCCGGCCAGAAGGGATTTCAATCCAGTCGACCTTCTAATTCGCGGGTGGCCAACCGTTCTTCAGGGTATGGCGCCTATTCGGCCGGTCCACCCTCATACGCCGGCTCGTCGTCGCAACCGCCTGTTGGCCCGGCTCAGACGGCAGCTCAACTGGAAGCTGCCCGCAAACGGGAGGAAGCGTTTCAGAAAGCGGCCGACCTTAAGAAAATGCTCAACTCTTTGGAACACGTCGACGATGAAGAACGTCGAAGCTCTTTATTAGACGAGTTGCTGGCCACAGATGACATTCTAAAGCTCCCTGTCGCGCCCAATCCCCCTGGCGTAGGAAACGGTCTAGTCGTTGACCTTCTGAAACATCAGGTCTGTCATAGTTGACTCTCTTAGTATTCGACTTGATGATGTTGTAGAGCCAAGCCCTTCAGTGGGCTCTAGAGAAAGAACATCCGGAGTTGCCGAAGACAGAGAACGACAAACCGGTCCAGTTTTGGCAATTGAAAAAGAATGGATCCAAGGTTTTTATCATAACAGCTGATGGGTATCGAGTTTGACCAACACGTGTAGACATATTATTTCAATCTAGCGACCAAGAGCCCTCAGGAAACACCGCCGCTTCTCGGCAGAGGAGCCTTGTGTGCAGATGCGATGGTATTTTCCATCTCCTTGGGTTCACTTGTGTCGATCACTCATGTCTCTTCAGGGCTTGGTATGTCTTTCTATATCGTGGAGTGATGTCCACTGTGATATGCAGTCTCTAGGGTAAAACCCTGACTATGCTAGCACTAATTCTTGCCACAAAGTCCGATGTACCAAAAGACTTCTCGAACAGCACTCTTATAGGTAAGTTCGGATTGTGACTAGTCGTCCGAATTGCGAATTTCACATTCCGCCCAGTCGCACCGCTCAGTGTGCTCTCCAACTGGGAGAAGCAGATTGATGATCATTGCGTTCCTGGCGCTTTAACGTACTACGTCTACTACGGTGACAACCGCGAGATAAGCGCTCCCCAATTGCAGAAGTACGATGTGGTGATCACCACCTACCAAACTGTGGCTGGGGAGCACGATAAGGACTGTGCACCCGTCAAGAAGAAGAGGAAAACGGAGCGGAGTCTATTCGAGGTTCAGTGGAAGGTAAAAAGTGGACGCCAGGGTCTGTACTGTTCTTTAATCCTGCGGTCACAGAGAGTTGTCCTGGATGAAGCCCACACCATCCGAAACCCCAAAACGAAAATGGCCAAAGCGGCATGTGCTCTGGCGGCGCAGAGGCGTTGGGCTCTGGCGGCCACTCCTATCGTAAGACGAAGTTGTTTCTCCTCGTGGTGCACTCATCAGAATGTTATACAGATCAATTCACCCAAAGCAAGCAAAGCCTACCTTTCGTTAACCACCCACTGATCAGTCAGTCAATAGGATCTCGGGTCCATATTGACATTCCTCCAAATATGTCGTCCGCTGGACAGGGTGGGCATAAGCGCTTACCTACGAAGCGGGATGAATTAAATATTGAATTCCAGGAGGACTTTTACAAGCGACTCCTATTGCGACCTCTGAAGGACGGCGACCCATCTGGTGCTGCTCTTCTGCGGGTAATACTGTTGTGTATTGACACATACATTTCTGACCACTTAAAGAATCTAATGAATCACATTTGCATACGTCGCACAAAGGAGGTACGAGTGGCAATGGTCCTGTGCGGTGATATCAACTCAGTCTCAACCCACAGATGCAAGACGCTGAGGGAAACGCACTTGTTCCCCTCCCACCGGTGAGTGCCACTCGTAATAAATACAGCGGCCGGTGTCCGATGATCCCACAGGTGGAAATGACAATCGTTCCGGTCGCCCTGTTGCCCGAAGCAAGAGTGAGGACGTAGTGTGAATAGGGAATTCGTTGGATGCTAACAGGCTTCCAGGTGATCTACGATGAGGTCGAAACACTCTCGAAAAACCGAGTTGAGGCCTACATGCGGAGTCCCACGCCTCTGGTCGGTTTGAATGTGTTTTCCGATGCGTACCTGTTAATTGACTTAATTATGTCAGGCGCAGTCCAACGTTTTGAGTCTTCTTACGCGCATGAGGCAGCTGGTACTTCACACAGGCCTCGTTCCCGCTAGCTATATCGAAGAACTGCGAACGAATGACGGCATTGAGGATCGAGCACCGGGGAAAGCCGTGGTCATCACCCCAGCTGATAAGCTCCGTCTTCAAGCTAAACTTGCCCAAGCTATCGAAGAATGTGAAGGTGCGAGGACACGTTGCACATTGCTCTCGATAATGGTTGAATACTTCGAAAGAGTGCCCGATCTGCTTCAATATCCTGGAGGATGCCAGGATCACCAGCTGCTCGCATATGTTTTGCTTACCTTGGTGAGATTTCCTGCCCCTCTCCGCCTCGATGCTCAGACCCGGTCTCTAGCATTACGGAGGTCATCTCGAGAGATCCGAAGTGCCCGTTGGTTTGTTTGATTCCGACGTTCCCCGATTTGTCGTGGTCCCTAAGTTTCCCGTAGGACCGGGGACCTCTGTCAATGTCGGACTTGCACAGTCCTCCGCCCCCTATGGAAGCAACACAGGTCCCATTCAGAGAGCAAGAAGAATCCAACGATGCTGGGGCAGGCTCTTCTGCAAAAATCGATCAATTGATACAATTGCTGAAGCTAACGCCATCTTCCGAGAAATCCCTCGTCTTCTCCCAATTTACCTCGTACGCACATTCTTTATTTTATTTTATTGATTCTGGATGTTTTTTTTCCAGCTTTCTTGATAAAATTGCTGAGCAATTGGAAGACAACGGTATTTCCTACGTTCGGTTTGACGGTCGCATGTCCGCTAAACGTAGGCAAGAAACCATCGCCCAAGTAAGCAGCTATGACTTGGCGGGAAGGCTTTCCGAGTAACAGACGTAAATAGTTCTCCATTCCTCTCGCTGCAGACGATGGAAGGGGCGTAACCGAGGCATCTCGCGGTCGTGGCAGGTCTAGTGAAGGCTCGATTGGCCGTGGACAAGACTCGGACTTTGTCATGGAGCTGGATGATGACTCGGACTTCATAGACGACGGCGACGACGACACGATGTACTCGAAGAAGAAAAACAAGGGGAAAGGGAAGGGAAAGGCCAAGGCCAACGCAGCTTCTTACACTGCAAAGTCGAAAATTGCTCCCGGTGAAAACCCCGCCGTAATGCTAATTTCATTGAAGGCGGTAAGTCCAAAAACCCATATTCGGTGCGCTGTCTCACTGCCAACAGGGAGCTCTTGGGTTGAATTTGACGGTCGCAAATAATGTGTATCTGTGAGTTGCAACCCGTTTCTTTCCCATTCACATGCACTAATCCTGCGATAGAATGGACCCGTAAGTTTCATGGTTTGGTGTTGCATCTCGGGTAACATCCGACCCCCCTTTTAGTTGGTGGCAGGTAAGTTTTTGTGGGAGATTCAAGTTCAGCTCTAACATGCCTTACAGGAGGGCATCGAGTCCCAAGCAATTGATCGCGTGAACCGTATTGGTCAAACTAAGCCTGTTCACGTATATCAGATGATAGCTGAGAACACGGTTGAGTCCAAGGTGATCCGATCGCTCCCCTTGTCGGCCTGCTTTCCATGTTGAGTCGCCATTTCAGGTCCTCGAAATCCAGGACCGCAAGAAGAAGTTGATTAAAGAAGTGTGTCCATTTGCATGTCTACATGCTAATGTACTGACGTGCCGTAAGGCATTTTCTGGTATGAAGCGCACCGAAACGCAGAGGCAACAGAAGGAGGCGAGGTTGCAAGGTGATGCAGTTACCATGAATTACCTTGTTATTTAACCGACGTCCATTGCAGATCTCATAGAGCTCTTTGGTGTGAGACAGCAAGCTGCAAGCCATAGAATGTAAAGAAACTATAGTAATTCTTGATAGTCTATAGCTCACTTACAAATTATGAAATAAACCACTAACATATTCCGGCACGGGCCCGTTAAGAAACAGCCGGTGCCCTGTCCTCGCAATTCGCACAGTTTATTTTTCACTCGCCTACTAACGGAGAAGTACTAACGTGTTTCTCTTCAAGAGAAGCTGCAGTACACATGGGACAGTCAGTTGATATCCTAGCTAGCGGACCGGCGGCGTCCACTCCGTCCGTTCCAACACAGAACTCTTCATGAGCCCACCGAGTCCTTTGGAACTTGTCTACAGCACCGTCGACGGTCTTGATATCTATCTAGACGTCTACGTGCCAGAGAATGCCACGGAGACGTCCAAGACACCAGTCCTCGTTTGGTGGCACGGTTCGCTTCAATAATTTCTCCGGAAGGTTTCAACTGAACGCCGGATTCCCCAGGCGGTGGTTTACTGCAAGGAACGCGCAAAAGTGGGATATTGGGCAAGTGTGCTTGCTGTTGTCTGACATTCATACTTTTACAGGCATCTCTCCGCATCATCTCTCCGCGCCTGCGAAACATAACGTCTGTATCGTCTCCCCTGATTACCGGCTGGCACCCCAGACCCGTTTTCCCGGCATCCTCGCCGATTGTAAGGCAGCGTTGGACTTCATCCGCTCCCCTACTTTTGCCCTCGCCACAGAAAATCGCGTAGACGCGTCGAAGATCGTCACGAGCGGCAGTTCTGCCGGAGGGTGGCTCTCTTTCCTCGCTGGGACTGGCATCGGGTACGCCGCCTGCGGCCTTGATGTACCAGCTCCCGTCTCGGGAATCACTGCTCTTTACCCCATTTCCAATTTGGCCGATCCCTTCTGGACGACAAAGCAGCACCCCGTCTCGTACATGCCCCGCATCGTCCCCGAGGCTGAGGTGGCGGCTTTCCTAAATCCCGCTGCAGAGAAGATCTCATTTTCGGCCGTGGACAGCAAGCGCTCTGTGTTCTACCACTACATGGTGCAGGAGTGAGTAGTTTCAAGCTGTTGACAGTGTCTCGCTTTTAACAGTTTGTAGAGGTATCCTAGAGTCACTGCTGTTGGATGGCACGGGCATCCCAGCGTCAGCGTTTGGTGTCGCCCCGGCCCTCAAGACAGGAAAGTTTGTTGTGCCTCCGACGTATGTGATCCACGGTGACATAGACGACAAGGTCCCGGTAAGGCAGGCGCGGGAGGTTGTTGAGGCGTTAAAGGAGCTGAAAGCCGATGTCACATACGAGGAATTGCCAGGAGTGGATCATCTCTTCGACAGGGATCACAAGTACGAGATGGAGAATATGTACGCTTTCATAACCAGGGTCACCAAATCGTGAGCTGGAAGAACGATCAATGTATTATGTATTATGTATGCTTCAGCTTCGTGGTCAGGTCGTCCTTCATACAGCCAACTGCACAGCAAGTACGGTAATTTAAATCATAGAAGCCTTATGGATCATGACGCAGCAGCGGTTCCCAATATCGACCTCGCCCAAGCCCTATCCTCTGCGACCTTTTCTGCAAAGAAATCACCCAACACAGTCTTCAGCTCTTCGATAACAGCCACATCCCCCGGATTCGAAGGGTCCAACGAATCAACCATATCTGAGGGCGCCCTCAGCACGCGCAATGCATCCTAATGAGCCCATTGTCAATGCAGGTGATATCTCAGGGCAATAAATCTTCTCACCATGACGGCGTTAACGAGTGAGGCATCGTTGCCGCACTCGCTGCCAACAACCTTGGCGCCGCCACCTTCCACAAGGCCCTTTCGGACGGCTTCCTTACCAATGCCGACGAGCCCGCGAATCGCGCCATGGCGCGTGCCGCTGTTTTTTCCTGGAGATATGAGTGCTAGAAGCAATGTCTTCATTATGCGCGGGGAGAGCGAAGGGTAGGTCGTGGAGTGTTCCGTGAGAAGGCGCGACAGTGTCTGGGCAGCAGAGGTACGCAGTAAGGTGGCGTGTGTCGGCGGGAGGGACGAATGTAGAAGCGTAGAGAGGATGGGTGGCAGCATCTGGTGCAGCTGCCCATAAAAAGTTTGTCAGACAATCGACAGTGTGAATATGCTCGGACTCACGTATGGCTCCACGAATAGCGTAGTGTTGGCAAGGAGCGCGCCGGTCACCGAGATTAGCACCTCTAGCACCTTTCCATCTGTCTCGCTCATTCCGCCATCTTTTAGCCCGCGCACAACGCCGTCGCCCACCCATTTGATGAGATACGGCAATAGCGCCTGGAGTCCCGCATCGCTCCGCAGACTAGCCAATGCCGCGTCCCGTTTTGTGAGGTCCGACCCAGGCGGTAGAAGCGACGACGTGAGCCGCGTGTAATATAACTGCAACTCTCTGGAGAGAACCTGCTTGACGAGCTGTTGTTGCTGCTGCAGCTGCTGCTCCTGTTTTTTGGTAGCGGCCAATGGTGGTGCGGCGGCGGCGGCGATGCCGTTGGCTAGTGGTGGTTTGACATCCGGAGGGACCTCTTTAGGGATCGCAGGAGGATTTTCGGGAATGAGGGGTTGTACGCCCTCCACGGCAAGCCAGTGCGCCGTCCAACTTACGCCCTTCGGTAACGTAATTTTCTCCTCGCGTAAAACGCGGTCAAAGTCGATTTCCTCGTCCTCAATAAAGTAGACAGGACCTGCTGCGGAGGCATTCGGAAACGGAAGCGCGCGTTTGAAGGTAGGGGGGTTATGGGAGGAGTGCCCGTAAAGTGGCTCAATGTTGAGTACCCGGAGGGCCTGTTCGACGTCTGTCGTCGTCATTACGGTCCTGCGCCCGTGTCGCATGAACCGCGCGGCTTCCTATACGCGATTAACAACTTTCAGACGAGTAGGAGAGGGTAATACCTCAATAACCTGGTGTATCCTGTACTCGACATCGCTTGCGAGCGCGGACGCAACGGCGTCGGAGATGTTTGGGAGGTTGAGGGATTCGGCGACGTCCTGGGGATAGTCTAGTCTAGAGAACGCGCGGAGTCTTTTAACAGCATACTTTTATCGAGTCTGCTTTGTATACGCCCGTCTGTGGTGCAGGTCGCGACTTGTTCATCGCAGGAGTTGCCTTAATCGGATGTCGGCGTTGGCCTCAACAATCAACAACGGTCAACTCGAGTCCAGCTCTCTCGACTATAATTACATTCCATGTATAAGCTGGTCTACTGACACTGCGGTCTTAACGAATACAGCATCCCTGAAGATACTTAGCCCAGGTATTCATGAGTTGAACTACATGGCCTGCAAGTTAGACAACGGAGAAGAAATCGGAACCAAACTTGCCGCTGTAAGATACGACTCGGCTACGATACGCGCACGGGCGTTGAGACTGAGCTTCATCTCGCTGATCTCCCGATCGACTTCCTCCATGAATCTGATGCCCGTGAGCAGGAGAGACGCCAAAGAATGGAACAAGGCGCACTGAATGATGAAATCGACGATCTTGTGCTTCAACATCGTCTCGGAATGGGTATTGGTGATGAGAAAAGAAATATCGTAGCCCTTGAGAAGCATGGATTATGGCCATGACGCGCGAACATGTGCAAGACAGAGACTCACCTGGACCGGCTTCCTCCGCAGCACAATGAAGCTCTCCGCTCTCTGCATCATAAATCGACAAAACTTATGGCATAGTATGCGTTCTATTTCATCGGCCTGCTTTATCTTGATGCTCAGGCGGATGGAGTTGACGGATGGCTCGATGAGGACGCGCTCGTTCTCATTCCGGGAGATGGTGAGCGGGTTAAGCAATACTTCTTTCGATCCCCTGGTTGGAAAGTGAGTATAGGCAATGCAATTGTGGTCTCCAGGAAACTCACGCAGCTTCGATCTCTGGTTTGTTGTGCCGTTCAACGACCTACGACAATTAAATGACTGAAACGGGGACAATATATCGGCTGGAGCGGACCTGCGACGAGAAGTTTTCGAGGGTGAGCGCTGCGGTGAGAGTAGACCTGACTGCGGCAAGATATGGTCGTAGAACGTTGGACTGGAGGGATTCAGCGGGTGCAAAGGAATTTAAGACCGAGTCCGTACCATGGTCAGAAGATGGTGACGTTGATCACGCCGTCGTGGTGACGGTCACGCATACCCAACTTTTTTCTTGAACCATGTCGGTCGAAATTGGTGTCTGGTCTGTCCTTTGTTTCCTCAATCCCGTCCATCCCTGACCCTTGTATAGGAGCTGTACCGTTGATGCCAAAAAGGCATTTACTATCGAGCCCCCGGCCGCGATCCGAATCACCAATGTGGCCTTGGGCGACGTCCTGGCAGACGCCTCTGCCCGCACATCCGTCAAGCTCACCTACAAGTAGATATCCTCCTCATATTGTCCTGTTCTCTCCTAACGCTTGTATAGAACCCTCCTCGCACTCGACGAGGAGAGCGACGCGGACGAACCAGAGGAACTGCCAACCTCCTCGACCTTCCTATGTGCTCTGACGCCCGGAAAAGTTAGCCGCACAACACCATTCCCGGCTCTTTGCATTAAAATCTCGTATAGATCGAACAAGTCGCGATCAACCTTGTCCTGGAAGACAGAGAGGAGTACGTCCTCGAGGTTGTCGGTCCAAAGTAAATTATCCCCACTCCGACGCGTTTTTGTCACTGAAAATGAGTCAAGTACCGTCTACTTGAGTGGCAACTACATCGGTACGTGTTCTGACGCGCTTCGTCGCGCCTCGTCGCGCCCGGCTGAGCAACCTTCCAGATCTAAAATCGGACATGCCGCCGTTTGGCGACGACTCTGACATGGATTCAGAGGACGCTTTCGATCTCGAGGACGTCAGCTCTGACGTCGAGATGGACCCCAATGATCTCGATGATGACGCAAGGTTAGTTTCCTTTGTTTCGTGCGCCTCATGCATGCGTATAACTGGAAGTAGATTCGAAGAAATCGACGAGGCTGTTCATGGATCTCCAAAAAACCTGAAGCGTGTTCGTGACTCTGACGCGGCGGAGGGCGACAAGGTTCCCAAAAAACAAAAGGCTGAGAGCGGCAAGGCGGTCAAACCTGACGCCGCCGAGGTCGGTGACAAGAAAGAAAAGAAGAAGGACAAGAAAGAGAAAAAGAAAGATGCCGCAGAGAAGGCCGACGGGCAGAAGCCCGAGAAAAAAGCCCCCGTGGAGCGTGAGGTCGCAGGTGGTGTTAGAATAAAAGACACCAAGATTGGCACGGGACCCGCGGTCAAGAAAGGTAGCATGGTGTTCATGCGGTACATCGGCAAACTCCAGAGTGGTAAAATCTTTGACCAGAACACGAAGGGCAAACCGGTATGTGCCGTATGAATGTTTATTATGCCTGATGCGTGTTCACCACCTTCACAGTTCACCTTCCACCTCGGCAAAGGGGAGGTAATCAAAGGTAAGCAAATGCGGTATATATATTTTTTACTCATTGTCTTACCGATCGTTTCAGGATGGGATGAGGGCATAGTCGGGATGCAGGTCGGCGGTGAGCGGCTGCTCACCATCCCCCCAGCAATGGGCTACGGCAAGCGAGGAACTGATGGAATTCCCGGTAACTCGACCCTCATTTTTGGTCCGTTTTTTCTCCTTCGAGCTCATATCACTAATCATGTTAATGCGCTTTTGGTAGAGGTCAAGCTTACGGACTTCAAGTAAGCTGGACGGTTGGAATCTCAGTAAAAGTATGGAGACGCATCTCATCGCCGTAATTGTTTAGTTAGTGGTACATCGTTCGGTTCAAGTTCACGAACGCGCCCTGAGACCCTGAACACAGCGCTGCAAGTGGGTATAGTATATGTTTGTGGTTTCCCAAGGTCCCCGGCTCAGCGTGTAATCTTGTCGACTTCGCTGGAACAGCAGGCTTTTTTCCGTGCTTGGGATATCTGTGCCACGGTCAATGTCCACGCCAGCAGTTGATAGGCGCGGAGATTGTGCCTTGTGCTTTCGGAGGGCTGGACAGGTAGGCGATATTTTATTCCTCCATGATAACTTGGAAATATTTTGAGAGACGGCTCGCTGAAATTCGCCAAGTCCAATGGAGCTATGCATTGGTGATTATGAAGCTCTGCCCGTTGTTGCATGACAGGTCCGTGTGCCGGGGCAAACCGTGGCATGATTGTCGGAGTCTGGGTTCAAAAAAAAACTACATTTGGTGTCTGAGCTTGAAAAAAAATCATAGAAAATCCCATCTCCGACGTATCATCGCGGCGAGACGCGGCCTCGAACAGCGGAGCTGGAATCTAAAGGACGGTATAAAGAGCCCTCTTGTTCCGTGGAGACAACTTTCTGGTATCGATCCCCCCTTCCCCCCCCCCTCTTGCGCGCTGCCTATACAGCTGTGCTTGTGCAGCCCCAACACAAATCTAGTACGCTCCAGCACGCGGATGCAGCCATGGTCTGAGCTCTTCAGTCCCATTTGTACGCCAGGTAATAGCCAGTCAGTAAGCTGACCCTCGCCTGTGGAGTACATACCATGGGAATGGAAGAAGTCAGACCATGGTGAGCATGGCGGCGGGGTGTCGCTTGAATTCTGGGACTATCCTGACCTGGGCCTACTCTGTGGACTTTCACTAGTCCTCGCTCATTTTTCAACCGACCGATAAGTGTCGCGGAGTCGCTAAATCGCCACAATCGCAATCGATCGAGGGGATACAGACACTGCCCTTTTCCCCATGCATGCGATACAGCAAGGTCATGTCTCGAAGCACGCCAGTGTATGTAGGCCTTATTCCCGGATCTACAAAGCATGTCTGACTTTTGCAAGCTGGGCCAAATTTCTCTAGATTCCGTCAAACATTCTTATGTTAGGAGTGGCTTTATCCGCGCGCACAGGCTCTCGTCGGCAGGACGGTAGCCAATTCCAGAATAATGGAGTGGTCAACAACATTTTTGCTTCCATTTTGCTTCCGCTCTTTCCTCGCACGCTCCCGAATTGGGCAACCCACCTTCTCATCCCACAGCAGGCGGCAGAAAACCCGGAGGACTACATGTAGGAAGAGTCTTGACTATGCCAATCACTCCTCAAATTTCTAGGGGGTGTATGCCAGGCGCCACGAGGAGTTGCAAAGAATGGACACGATGTCAATTTTAAATGGAGTATATAGTTGCCAGATTTACTGTAGATTGACATCTGGTGTGTAGATTAGTAGAGCAGTCGGCACAATTGCATTGATGACAGATGCTTCAGTCATGACATTATAATAGATACAACTACGCCCATCGGCCGGGAACTACAGGATGTGATGACGAAAGACCTCCGTCCACGGCAAGATTTTGGCCATTTACATAACTAGAATCATCTAGGATTCAAGTTGCGATGAGAACATGTCCGAAATGTGATTCAACATTGCTGACCTGAGGCCAAAAAGAGCGCTGCCTGCGCAATTTCTGTAAATCATGTTTCAATCAGAATTACGATCGAGTAAAATGAATACATGAAATCCCACCTTCCGCGACGCCGAATCTACCCAAGGGGTTCAACTGGCCGATTTTTGCGTCTGCCCCCCGTTTGCGAGCATAATCAAAGGTGCCGGTGGTCATCCCTGTCTCGATGAGTCCAGGGCAAATGGAATTGACACGAATATCCGTCTTTTGAAGCTGATATGCGGCATTCTTGGCCATCGAGTTCACACTAGATCCACGTGAGGCTCAGTTAAATCGAGACACTGAGGAAGGAACACTGACGCGGCTTTACTTGCGCTATCTGGTTCAAAAGGAATAAATATCAGGTTGTTGCACTATACGGGGCTCACAATCGATAGTCCCAGCTCCAGAGCGAAGTCCAGCGACTGAAAAGTGCGACCATGTAAGTACGTCAACATGCGCAGCAAAAGAACGACGAGCCTGAGGCTGTCATGATTATACTACCCCCACTGGTGTTCTTACCCCTCGATGCATTGACCTTTTTCATAGCCGCGGATCCAAACTTTACGGCGAGAAAACACCTACAGGACTCGCGTGAACTAATCCTTGTTCGCTTGTGTAGCGTCCACGTACGACAGCGAATTAATCCTCATGACGTTCATGAATGATTCTGAACTGGTTGTCTCCAACGGATTAACGGTCGCAATTCCAGCCTGGTAGTCTGAATAAATGAGGCCAAGCCGCGAAATGAGACACGAACATTGGCAAAAAATACGTCCAATTTTCCCTCCTCCTGCAGAGCACGTTCGCAAACACCGGAGATCAAGGCCTCATCCGCAGCGTCCCCTTGCAAGGTTGTGGCCTGCAAGAACGCTCAGTGAACTGTTAGTACTTTCGCTTACAGCACGAACCTTGACATCCGGATAACGCTTCTCGATGGTCGTTTTGAGATCTGGAAGATTAGTGGAGTCAAAGTCGATCAGGTAGAGGTGTTTTGCGCCTTCCGGTGCGGAATTAATTCACCGACATTGAAGACTGATTGCGGCGTTTACCTTCGTGCGCGAAGAGGAGTGCGGACGCGCGTCTGGGAGCGGGTGATTGAAACGACACAACATGGAAGAGTGCTGTTTATCACATACCCGATACCCTTGAGGGAGCCTACACCAGTGATGATGCACACTTTATCCTTGAGGCGAATACCTCTTGGGCTGGTTGCCAAGTGGGACTGGATTTTTTGGATGCGGGCTTTTGTCTTTTCATAGAATTCAGTCTGGGAGGGAGATTGCGATTTGGTCTTGTCGTATGCGGACATGGTTTGCAGGAAAGAGCTACCTAGCAATTCCACGTGAGACCGGCGTTCCTGAAAGCGGAGGATTGACAGCGGTCCGACTCGGAGAATCAGTACAGCCACCCGTCAGCGGCAACTCCCGCGGGGTATATTCCCTGAAATGGATTGTGGTGGACAAGTCGACGAGGCCAGGCGACCATCGCTGCCGCCTCGTTTTCGATCTTTCCCCTCTAATACACCTTCCTCTCGGCCTCCAGGTCCTCTCAGAGAACGTAAATGCTCCGGATTAATTCCCCCTTGCAAGCCTTGTCTACGGCCTGTAACCGCTTATCGTCCTCGGTAGCGTACGCGAGCCCACACGTTACGTAGCGCACTCGAGTGTCAACTGTGGGCACATACCTGCATCTCAACCCCAGCTTCTTCTACTCACATGGTGTCAGCGAACATTATGATTGGTTAGACCGGCAGCTCGGCCCCTTTCCAGACATCATGAGCGCCTCGTGTTGGTCAAGGCCTTGCGTCCTCCCTTCAGCACATAAAGGTGCCTGGAGTTGCCAGCGGGGCCCCGAGGGTCTTCCAGCAGGCTTGAGCCGTGAACGTTTCAACGCCGGCTCATTGGACTCCTGCCCACCCTTGATCACCTCCGAACGGTCCAGGTTCGTTCCCCGCAGTTCAGATTCTTCACACCCATCTCAACCATGCAATGCAGAACACTTGCCGTTCTGAGGAACGATTCCTACGACTGGTCTCCCTCTTTCTACTTCTATTGTTCATTTTACGATCTCCACAAACATGTCCGATTCGAGCAAAATACCGCCGACACCCAAACTAGGAAGTATCTCGCTTCCCGATGATAACGACACGAAGATATTCGGAGGAAGCAGGAAACGGCTGTCCTCGCTGTTCAGCAAAGCAAATAAGAACCTAACCCCCAAGGTCGGCATTTCGAGATCGATGACCCCAGCGCCCGCGCCCGTTACGCTGTACGACTATCGTAGCCTCGGAGAACATCATCGACAACGGGCTTCTTCCATGACCGATAAGCCTGTCATCGGTGAGTGAAGATACCGGCGACTTCAATGGAGGATATTGAGCCGTCCATTAGCACTGGGTCCAACAACTTCACAGGCTCTCCATCCCAGTTCGTAACTTTGTAGATGCATAGGTTGGCTGATCGTTGAGCCGCCCGTAACAGAACTCCCAGAACAAAGAGGAGGCGGGTCCTCCAAGGCCCGACAATATCCCGCGGGTAAGATTCCGAGATAGTTCGCGGGACCGACCGATTGATCCTCACAAATTTGCAGCGTATCCACACCAATCGAGCAGTAGGTCATCTGGATGTTCGTTTTCTTTCTTTCTCTTTTCTGCCGTTGCCGTTTTAGGTGGAGACTGAGAAATATTTAGCGGCTCCACGCCCGCCCATGGTGGCGCCGGGAAGACATGCTGGCCCGGAAACACCCAAATACATGAAGGCCATGGCCAAAGAGGGTTCGCACACTGGCAAAAGTTGTGAAACTATGCTGACCGTCTATAGTGGCGCTCAAGGATGAGTCTATCGTTTTGAGCTGGCCTTTGCAGCCATTCGCCGAACGGCGACATCTAAAACACCCTCTCGTCTATTTTGACGTGGCATTTGACCCCCGGGACGCGGCGAACGTTAGGGATAATCGACAAACTCACTTCCTTGCATTGCCCCAGGAGGACCGAGAGCTTTCAGTTTCAACCCACTGCAAAGTGACCGAGATGGTGATCGACTGTCCTTTCGTTGGTTCCCTTGTTGTCGAGCGTCCCGAGGGTCTTCGCTGTATCGACGTTTTTTACGCAATCCATTGCAAGTATCAGAAGAAACCTCGATCGCACGAGATGCCCACCAAGGCAGAAAAAGCAAAATACCAACCTGCCTTCGAGCAGAGATGCAACGACTGCCCCGGATTAGCGGAATATAACCGCACTCAGATCGGTTTTCTCCGGGTCGACCTGCTGCGGGGGAAGCGGATATTTGAGGGCTTGAAACGGACCAACGGTCGATGGGAGCTTCTGTTTGATGCGCCACCCAGGCGTCCTGCCTCTTGAGCCTCTGACATCGTCTTGTACTGTATCATATCTCTCAGCGGTTAGTGGTCGGTAACTGAGTGGTTCTGAGTCGCTGACAACTCACAACAGGATCTCCGATCCGCTACCACCTTCTTTAGCGCCCCGACATCCCATATGATATTATTGGGTGGATTGTCCTGCGTCCACCCTATTCCATACGCCATTAGCCAGCCCGATACACAATCATTTTATGATAGCGCACTCCTGGAGATGATGGTCGATCCGTCATTGACAGGGACCTACGCTTCGCTGTTTTCGTTTCGGTCATGAATACACACCCTCTCTAGTTACTGCATTGGATCTTCAACGCGAGTCCTGTCGATCACCCCGTGTGAAACGCCACTGCATGCAGGACTCGGTCGAAAATATCGCACACTTTGCGACAGGCCGCAGGTGAAAGGGAATCGTCGATGCCCATAAAAGATATATGGCAGATGGTGGCAGGCGGCAAGAAGGTGGAGCAGGGGGGGTTTATTACTAGTAGTCCATAAATTAAAACGGAGCGCAATACACGAGCAGACTGCGTGGAGATGGACGTAAACAAAAGAGCGAGACACGCAGCAGACGACGCTTGTTTGCGTCGAAAGGTCAGCACCGCCACACTCAGGACGCGTCAAGCCAAAATGTCGTCCAGCATTGAACTTATAAACCCCAAGGCGGAGAGTATCCGCCGAGCAGCTGCCCTCCAGGTAAATCTCTTCCACATCCATAATCTTCGCTTATCCTCCGTAGGTCAACACAAATGGAGCCATGGGTCTCGCCAACGTCGTCAAAGGCAATCTTGGTGCGCGTACATCCGTGTCAATCACTACATAGTCTGTCCTCACCCCGTTCAGGCCCCAAGGGAACCCTGAAAATGCTCGTGGATGGCTCAGGACAGATCAAAATGACCAAGGACGGCAAGGTCCTACTCTCTGAAATGCAGATCCAAAATCCGACCGCCGCCATGATCGCCAAGACCGCAGTGGCCCAGGACGACCAAGTCGGCGATGGCACAACATCCGTTGTCTTGTTGGTCGGCGAACTGTTAAAGCAAGCCGATCGATACACCTCGGAGGGAGTCCATCCCACTGTCATTGCGGAAGGCTATGATTTGGCAAAAAAAGAATCTTTAGTGGTGAGTTTGGTCCTCCTTCACTTGCGTCTAGGTGATGAACCTGGTTGGCAAGTTTTTGGATAGTTTTAAGCAGGCTGTCAAATTAGATCGAGCTACCCTCATCAATGTAGCTAATACGTCCCTCGCTACCAAAGTGAGCGCTGCGATGGCCAAACAACTTGCGGCAGATGTAGTCGATGCTGTTCTGACCATCCGTCCACCTGCCCCTGAAAAAGGTGAGGGTTCCGTCGTTGTTCTTTTCTCGCATATCCTCATTTTGTAGGTGCTGCTGACCAGTGGCGGGATCCCATCGACCTCCATATGGTGGAGATCATGAAAATGCAACATCGGACAGCATCGGAAACTCAACTTATTCGCGGACTCGTAATGGACCACGGTGCACGGCATCCCGATATGCCCAAACGTGTGGAAAACGCGTTTATCCTTACCCTGAATGTCAGCTTGGAGTACGAGAAGACGTATGCGGCGCCCTTTCCAAAACTTCCACGGTATACTGACCCTTTACACAGCGAGGTGAACTCTGGGTTCTTCTATTCCTCAGCCGAGCAGCGCGAAAAGCTTGTCGAGGCTGAGCGGCGCGTAGTTGACATGAAGGTCAAGAAGATCGTCGACCTCAAAAATCTCGTATGCGATCAAGAGGTGGAGAGCACGGAGAAGCGGAAAAACTTTGTTTTGGTCAACCAGAAAGGTATCGACCCACTGAGTCTCGACATCCTGGCCAAGAATGGCATCTTTGCTTTGCGACGTGCGAAACGTCGGAACATGGAGCGGCAAGTCCACCCCATCAGGATGCTCTTGTGCCTCTGACCCGGCCCTCAGGTTGCAACTCATCACCGGCGGCATCGCTCAGAACTCGGTAGACGACCTTACACCATCGGTCCTTGGTTGGGCCGGCCTTGTTTACGAGCACACCCTGGGAGAAGAAAAGTACACCTTCGTGGAGGAGGTCAAGGCCCCTAAATCCGTCACTCTTCTGGTCAAGGGTCCCAACGCTCATACCATTACTCAAATCCAAGAGGCTCTGCGGGATGGGTTGCGCGCTGTGAAAAATGCCATCGAAGACGAGGCGCTGATTCCAGGAGCAGGCGCGTTCGAGGTGGCCTGTGCCGGCCATCTGGTCGACAAAGTCAAAAAGAGCGCAAAGGGTAGAGTGAAGATGGGGGTGCAGGCTTTCGCAGATGCGCTGCTGATCATACCAAAAACCCTGGCACAAAATGGCAACTTTGATGTACAAAACGCCATTGTCGCCCTCCAAGTGTGTGCCAGTTGCTCTTTTTTTTGTACGATGATGCCGACCTGAACGCAGGATGAACAAGCCGAGGGTAACATCGTCGGTATCGACCTGGTAACAGGCGAACCCTTCGACCCTACCGTTGAAGGCATCTGGGACAACTACAGAGTCAAGAGACAAATGCTCCACTCATGGTAATTCCGTATCGTGTCTTGCAAGCTTGCTGATCTATATATGCATTACTAGTTCTGTCATTGCCGTCAACCTGCTATCAACGGATGAAATTCTGCGCGCAGGCCGTAGTTCCCTCAAGCCGGACGGCCAACAGTAGATTCTTGTCATTGTATTACGCCTCTTAATGTTTCGCGCGATGAAACCACAAGAAAATTGCTGCGTGAGATGAGAACAGTATTACAGAATACATACAAGTATTACCAAAGGGATGCGCTGATCGTCAAAAATAATGGATAATTCAATTAGTCCGAGTCCGATTCTATTGACGACGTGAGGGGAGAAGAAAACGAGTCCCATCCCACACCACCTACATTCGGTGACGAGACCAGCTTCTCCGAAGTAAAAGACCTAGGTTTGTTTCCTTTCGAGATGATAACGGCGGCTGCCAAGAGTCCCGCACTCGAAGGTACAACCCCATCCTGCAACATAGAACCATCAGCCCTGGGCAGTTTATTTTTGGGCTCCTCAAAACGTACCTTGTCCTCCCGAGGCGATCCAGGGGCGCTATCGAGAGAAGACAAAGGGGAGGAAACCGGAGATGGAGATGGAGGTGTGATCCTCCGGAGAAGAGGTAATGGTGATGAGTCACTGTCATGTTGAAGGGGAGACGACGGAGGGGTAAACTTTAGGGGCCGTTGAGTGGGCAACTCATCCTGCGGAGCCAAATTAGAGAGGCGCGGATACCAACAATGTAGTCATACATTATCCACAAAGGATTCAGGCAGCGAGGAAATCGGAGACGGATACCTGTCCGTGTCCTGATTCCCAACACCGGCGTCGTCTTCTTCAAGTGACCTGGGACACCACGGAAGACGCGCAGGGAAGTCCGCACTGTCTTGACTTATGGACGACGAGGGAGGAACACCCCCGAATAGCGTGTGTTCTTTTTCAGACTCTGACATGTCTGAATGGGTATGGCCGGGGGAAGCCGTGCTGTAACGGGTTACGCGCCTCTTTGTCTCATTTTGAGGAGGACTAGATCCCGACCCCCATCGACGTCTTGCAAAGCTGAATGGACTCGGCTTGAAGGCGTCGATGGTCGGCGTAGAAGCGAAAACTGGCCCACACGGATCCAAAGGAAGGTCGACCGTTAGTTCATCCTCCGGGGTCACTGGTGTAAGTTCATCCTCCGACGAGGACGGGGTAGAGACCAAAGGACTGGCCCAAGCGTAGAGGGCATAGCTCAATGGGTTGGGCTTGGAAAAGAGCTGACCACCACGGAAGCCCGAGGAGGGGCGAGGGAGAACCTTCTGCAATGGCAACTGTTTCTCCTTGGCTCGCGCCACTTTTCTCTTGGGGTGATCTTCAAGGTCGTCGATATCTGCACTGGGCCTTTTTCGCGCAGAACCACTCGCACCCTCGTCACCACTGTCCCTATCAGCTTCCTCGTCCTTCTTCTGCAACCAACGCCGGATTTTGTCGCGTTCTTCTGCTCTCTGTGCGCGGGAAAGAGTAGGTTGTGGGGTCGACGCCTTTTTCTTCCTCCGGACCTTCTGCGCCACTTTTTCAGCTTCCTCCTGAGGCGCTTCCGATCCAAGTTCCTCGTCCTTATTTTCGGATTTACTAGGCGACAGCGATCTTGCCTTCCGCTCCCTCTTATATCGCCCGTACGTTTGAAGCCCCTTCGGACCCGGGAGAGTATGACGCCCACGCCTGGAGTATTTGCCTTTCTGCGACTTGGACGTCTCCACGCGTAAAACAGGTTCAGTCTTTCGTCGCTTGAGCATGGGTCTCTCTTCCTCTTCTCTTTGTCGTTTGCGGGATTTAGGCGATCCAGCAGCTGCAGCGGCAGCCAATTTACGGTCCAAGACAGAGAGCGCTTTCTTATTTACGCGGCGCGAGGCAGCTTCGACTGGCGTAGCTTCTTCGCGAGGTGTTGGAAGAAGGAAGACGGAGCCGTCAACAGACATGCGGCAAGGCCATGGCTGCCCGTATATCGCGAAATGGCGTATACACCTGGTTTGGTTCAGAACAACCAGTCGTGGACTGAAAAATCAACGCACCTAGGGCAGTCCTGCTTCTTCTTCTTCTTCGTCGATGGCTCTAGCCCCCAAACTACCTTGTGATCCACAGATATCACTGGCAGCACATTCGAGCAGGTGGAGCAGATGGGGAGTGGTTTGCCATCTGGACCTTTAGGGATTTCGCGTTTTGGCGGAGGGTCCTTGTTCACTTCCACAATGACAGGTACGGAAGGTCGGGATCTTAACATCCGCTGTGGTTCAGCTTCTTCCCTCTTAACGTCAACTTCTTCCTTTTCTTTTCCTTTCCGTGATCTGCTGGAAATCGGCGCAGGAGTGGAGGACTGCGACGCTTTCTGTCTGCCCTTGCCCTTATCGTCGACAATGCTGGCATTTCGTTTGGACGCCAATAGATTGGCAGAGACGGAACGCGTCAATCGCTTTGTGGGGGTGTCGGGATCCTCGGACAATGGCGGAGTCATCAATTGCTTTGTAACCGCCGCAGTCGGCGTCGAGTCCTTGGCTTTTTGGCCGCGCGTGGAGATAATGGAGCGGAACGACGTGGATTGATTACTCTTCTGAGTGGAAGGGAGGTCATCGGCAGATGATAGAGAAGTGAGAGCGGATGATGAGCGTGCCGTCATTGCTGGGGACAAGGCAGTGAGAGCGGACAGCGCAGGTGATGCCATCCCTGGGGTTTCCGGGGTCGGCAGCGAAGAAGGACCCGCCACCGCATGCACAACAGAATTGGATTGTGCCCGCGAAGGTGGCAGTGACGTCAGGTCAGAAGCCGACTCGACTTCTGCTGCCAGTTCGATTTCTCCGCCGCCAACCAGGTTCGTCTGTGGGGCAGGAGCAATATCGTCGGCGTCGTTGTCGCTTTCATCTGAGTCATCCCCCTTAGGCATAACAGCGTACACACCTCGGCGCGTCCGTCGCTCGTTTAGATTCAGCCCAGACTTCTTGCGCTCTCCGTCAGAGTTGGATTCGTTCGACTCTGAATCCGAGTCCAAATCCGAACCCGAATCCGACTCGGAGTCCGAGCTGATTGGTGGATCTTCGTCAGTATGATCTGGAGCGTAACCACCCCGCCCTCGCTTCTCGCAGGTCTCGCATAGACAATGTCGATTTTTCCTGCCGACTGCAAAACGACGAGTCAGCGTTGTGAGAGAAAATGACAAGAAACGGTCATTTACAATAGCCATCGCCGTAATGGGCAGTGATCTCCTCACCAATGCCAATCGGTCGGAGCACGCGGAAGGTGATATACTTTCCCTCGCGAAAGAGCTCACAGTTATTGGCGCAGTCGTGCTGCAAATAAATGTTCAAGGAGCCACGAGCCAAGCACGGAAAAGGAACTCACATTGACGAATCGGGCAGGACCCAAAAAGAGATGATTTTTCTTCATCTGCTTCGAATGTATGACGCTGAAATCTCTGCGAATGTCTGAGTTTCTGAGATCAGTTCGCTTGAGCTCCTTATCCTCCTCGTCGGTAAGGTTTGCCATTGATCCCTTTAATTCCGTGATGACAGTGCCGGGGGCCAGATGGCGCGTGGCCAGGATACATAGCTCAGACTTGCCGGTATGATGCGAGTAGCGCGACGTGTGGGCAATCTCAATGCACCCGGAGGGATGGTAAAGTTCGAAATACCGGGAGGCATGGCTGGAGAGAGGGGAGATGAGTCCGAGGGGTGCGACAGAAAAATGGGGGTCAACACACGTGGCAAACGCGTTGATTTGTTTCTGGCTGTACTGTTTGAGGTAGTAACGGATGGGAGGAAGGCTGGCACGAGAACGAGTGGTGAACTATGTGTCCTTATGAGGGGTATGACACGTACACGAGAAGTTCGTCGACGGCCTGGCGTGTGACGAGTTGAACAGGACCTTTGGTAATAACCAGCTGAAAGAAACACGAAAAAAAGTCGTCAGGCGCGTCGAAGGACGTGGGACTGTTGGATGAGAGAGGGGACGTACGCGTCGAACGATCTGGAGGAGGTCATCGGCATCCGTTTTCGGGAGTCTGCGAGACGAGTCCATCTTATGAACGAGGAGTGGGACGGTTCCCGTTCCCAGTTTTTCGACGAGAAGATGGCTGAGAAAGTCGTCATCCTTGGAGAGGTCGCGCATGTTCATTATTTTTGTGGGGCGCCAAAACACAGGCCCCGGTGCGCAGGAGAGGGAGGCCATGGTGGGAAGAGGAAGAGGAAGGGAGGAAGAAGACGGAGGAGATGGCCAGCCTTCGGAAGACTGGCCACAGCAGAGTCGGGGACGGATGAGGAGAGGTGTCACGTCACGAGTTGCTCAGATCATCCCGGGCCTGATTCAGTTGCGACCTTCACGCAGCAAGGACTGACAAGGCAGTGCATGTTTCACATTCGCATTCCATACAGCATCGCGACTAGTTACAACTACAACCGACATCCAGGCACCGTGCTCAAAGTCCACCACGGAGACGAAGAACTGCAAACCAGATCAAACTCCAGCTGAAAGCACGAGAAGGAGAACATACCGAGGTGAAGGGTCGACTCCTTCTGAATGTTGTAGTCAGAAAGTGTACGGCCATCCTCAAGCTGCTTCCCAGCAAAGATAAGACGCTGCTGGTCGGGAGGGATCCCTTCCTTGTCCTGGATCTTCGCCTTCACATTGTCGATCGTGTCGGACGACTCAACCTCGAGGGTGATCGTCTTGCCGGTAAGCGTCTTGACAAAGATTTGCATCCCGCCGCGGAGACGAAGCACTGCGGCGACAAAGTAAAGCACTGAAAGCAAGGACGCTTCAAAATGAGGGACGTACCAAGGTGAAGGGTCGACTCCTTCTGAATGTTGTAGTCGGAAAGAGTGCGGCCGTCCTCGAGCTGCTTCCCGGCAAAGATGAGACGCTGCTGGTCAGGAGGGATCCCTTCCTTGTCCTGGATCTTCGCCTTCACGTTGTCGATCGTGTCGGACGACTCAACCTCGAGAGTGATCGTCTTACCGGTAAGCGTCTTGACAAAGATCTGCATCCCTCCGCGGAGACGAAGCACTGTGGAGACAAGGTTAGCACGGAAAGCAGCGACACTTCAATGAGGGAAGCACCAAGGTGAAGGGTCGACTCCTTCTGAATGTTGTAGTCGGAAAGAGTGCGGCCGTCCTCGAGCTGCTTCCCAGCAAAGATGAGACGCTGCTGGTCGGGAGGGATCCCTTCCTTGTCCTGGATCTTTGCCTTGACGTTGTCGATCGTGTCAGACGACTCGACTTCCAGGGTGATGGTCTTGCCCGTCAAGGTCTTAACAAAAATCTGCATACCACCGCGAAGACGGAGGACGAGGTGGAGAGTCGACTCTTTCTGGATGTTGTAATCGGATAGGGTACGACCGTCCTCAAGCTGCTTCCCAGCAAAGATCAAGCGCTGTTGGTCGGGGGGGATCCTGCATTGACTTGAAGTGAGGCCTGGGGAAGCTTGTAACTAGGCGTGAACACATACCCTTCCTTGTCTTGGATCTTGGCCTTGACATTGTCGATGGTATCCGAAGATTCGACCTCAAGGGTAATGGTCTTGCCGGTAAGGGTCTTGACGAAGATTTGCATCGTTCTGAATAGGATGAGCACACTGAAGAGAGAACAGAGGAAAACTGACGAGTGGAGATGAAGGTAAAGGAGAAATGACTTGCTTGGAAACGACCCACCCTTATATAAGCGATCAAACGCGCACAGCCACATGGGAATATCTCCACTCGGCCATATCATGTTCTTACACCCGAAAGGCTTGTTGAACCGTCGCCATCTCTTTATCAGAGAAGATAGGAAACGCCACATTGGAAGTTAGATTGCACAATTGATATCTGGATCCTCTAATTGTTCCAGACTCGGCAAGGCCCTGCTTGAAAACCAATTCACTTGTCCTACAAAGTACACAGTACAATAATAAATCGAATAAAAAAATGTGCGGGTGGTATACAATGTATACAGAAACAGTCTATGGCGGGAATCGCAACTTGAAAGGAAAGTGGTGTGGGAGGGAGGAGAGTTTGTCGTTATGCTTTCGTCGCTATTCGTTGGCACGTTCCTCACCGCAGATTGGACATGGTTTCCCCGCGGATCAACGGTCAAAGAGTATCCTGGTCTTTCCTACGTTGATAGCGAGACTTCGTCGCCGAGCGCGCGCATCTTCCATCACGCCTGGGATTTCCCCGTGTCTGGCCAGGTGATGCCAGTACAGTACATCCCCGGCACGAAGCGGCGGTAAAGCAGGAGGTTCGAGCTGCTCTGATGCCAAGCCAAACGAATAACCAGGATGAATGAGAGGCGGGGGGCTCGAATCGCTCGACTCAGAGGAGACGCCGGAGGTAGCTCGGTGGTGTGGTTGGTTGGATATGAAGGATCGGGGATAATGAGCGTGAAAGTGATCGGAAGAATGAAGAACGGGGTAGGGAGAATGGGGTAGATCCGGGGAATCCATGCTGAGGTGGCTGCTATCTTGCGGGAAGGGGAAAGAAGGTGATGTCGGGTTTGAAGAGGCGGGGGAAATATCTTCGATGTCCAACGGAGGAGTCGGCAGATATTCCGGACGTGGAGCAGCTGCCAAAGACTGAGAATGATGGGTGTGGTAAACAGAGGGATTGCGTAGAAGCCCGTTGTGTAGCGCGGAAGCAGTATAGGCAGGCAGAACCCCCGCAGACGGTGGAGCCTGGGTTACTATCACGCCAGGTTCACCGGGAATGTAGTGTCGCTCCGTGCCCGTAATCTCGCTCGAATGAAAAACGAAGCGATGTCCGTTGGTAGCGCGATTAGTGGTGCTGATGGAGGACGTACACCGAGTACACTGGGGCAGACGTGAGCCTTGTACAATACCAGTGAGAGGAACGACCAACTGGAACGACGATCATGTAACCAACATTACCACCGCAGCCGTGGCAGCACAGAGTCTGGGTGAGGCATTCACAGGTGCGCAGAGGGTGCGCAGAGGAGGAAGGACATGCTGCGGCAGGCCGAAGGGCATTGGGATTGGAGGTATACGCGGAGCAATTTACTGGTAAGGCGTCGGACGAGTAGAGCGCGACGTTAGGACGCAGGAGCAGCACGGCCTGGAATACAGATAAGAGATGGAAGGGTATATGGCGATAAGGTACAACTTTCATGCCTCGATTCGAAAGGAAAAGCTTGCATTTCTTGCAGTCTAAAATAAAGACTTTGTGGGCGATGGGCGGGGCAGGTGGCGCAGATGAAGGGAAAATATGCCAAGGATTAAGGTATGAGGCAGGGAGCGAAGATATATTCATCGTAAAAGATTGTCGTGTGCGAGAACGAGTTCTTCAACGCATTCCTTTAAATAAAGCACGAATTGAGTTTATTTCGTAATCTTGCCTTTCCTGACGATAGCCGCGGTGCTGCCAATGAGTGAAGGTGTGATCCGAGCAAAACGCGCGTGGGAGAAGGGGCACAGAACGTTACGAGGGACGAGTGGACGCCGGCAGGGAGACAGGAAAGAGAGAAGCTAGACAGAGTGTCCAGACGAACGAGCCTCCAGACGAGCGAGCGGGATGGAAGCAAAGGAAGAGTCAACGCCTTACCGTGACGCGCTTGGCGCTGCTTGCCCTTGTTTGGCCGCTCGCTCGTTCCGGGCCGGTCTCTGACAAGAAACTGCCTTTCAATGAACACCAACCTTGCGTCTTTGACCCGTTCCCATGCTGCTATCGCAGCCAAAAAGAAAGCAAAGAGCACACAGATAAAAGAAATCCTCTTCGACGACGACGCCCGCAGGTACCTTTACTCTTGCCGGTCCATACTGCATCTTTTGAACTGGTTTCATTCTAGGGAGTTTCTCACTGGCTTCCACAAACGGAAGCTAGCAAAAGCAGACGCGGCCCGTAAAAAAGCTGTCGAACGAGAAAAGCAGGAGCGTCTGGAAACAAGGCGTGAAGTGAGTTGTCCTTTCTCCACTATATTCTTTCAATTAACATAACGCAGCAACGTCGGGAACTGCGCGAACGAGCTATTGAAAATGCCGCACAAGTCGAGAAGGCCTATGGGGCTGTTGATCCCGGTTCGCAGCCGTCCCAGTATCTGTTTCTCAGTTAATCAAATTGAACAAATTCATTAGACGACGATGAGCACGAATGGATAGGTATTTCCGACGCCGCCGGCAAAGGCAAACAAATGGAGGAGGAATACGAAGACGAAGACATGTTGGCTACCGTGACCGTCGTTGAGGATTTTGACCCCGATGCCTTCATTCACGGCCCGCGACTCACATCAATTCCAACACCATTTACTTCCTCTGCCCCCACTGTTGCGGCAAAACCCACCTCGGAACGACCGAAAAAGAAGATCAGGCCCAAGAAGATACGCTACGAGACCAAGGACGCTCGGAAAGTTGAACGGACGAAACAACGCGCACGGAGAACAGAAAAGGCGGAGCTGGCTGGGGGAAAGGCTGGCAGGAAAAAGGGTCCGCCAAAAAAGAAAGGAAATGGTGGACGGAAATGAGATCCTGGCTTGACATTTATATGATTCGAGTTGCTGCTCAGTGCTAAGTCGCTGCCCCTTCGCATATTCTGAGTCTCTGTATACTGAGGCAATACGCGTCCGTCACATGTGACCGCTGTGCATTCAACGTGTTCCTCCACACCCGTATTATATACCATGAACTCTCTCTATACCTCTGGCGTCCGACAGGCAAGCTCTTTGCAGGCCGACCTAGAACGCCTGCGCAATGGCGAAAATTCTGCAGCTCTTTTAGGTGTGTCTGCCCCCTTGAATAGTTCTCGTTCATGGAAACATTTCGCATTTTGTTCGCCTTGAATATACCCCCCCGACCAATACTCATGGACCCGTTGCTCTACACTAGGGCAGATCTCTGCCTCTTTAACGGCAATGAACCGAACTGTGGACGACTACGATTCCATGGCGAAACGGGAGATAATAAAAGCAAAGCAGGAGAAGGCTCAAATGTTCGAATTTGAGTGCTTCATCATTACCGTTATTTAAGCGGATTGGTATAGGCGTGTCCAGAAGTTCCGGACAGACTACACGGAGCTTCGAAGTCAGTTTGAACAACTCAAAGCCCAGGCTGCCGCGGATGTGAGCAACAGCGCATGGCGTCCATATTTTCGACTGACACTTACCAGAATGCAGCCGCCCAGCGCGCCGACCTTATCACAGGTGCTTCGGCCTCTTCATCCGCTTCGGATTCAAGACGCCGTTTTCAAACAACACCGGCGGAACATTCGACTCTCCACCCCGGCTTGCGGCCACAGGGCGATCAACATGCTGAATCACCGTTTCGCGGGCCGAGTCCTCAGCCGGGTTTTGGCACCAGAGAGCAGCAGGCGCTAGACGAACACACCTTCATTCAAAACACCGAAGCTCGACTAGACGACTTTTTGGCTCAGGGAAGAGAGGTGCTGGATAACCTGCGGGATCAGAGGAATATCCTCAAGGGGACCCAGAGACGGATATTAGATGCTGCAAACACTCTGGGGTTGAGTCGCAACGTTATTGGATGGATTGAAAAAAGAAGGTGTGTATCATTGTCCTCGGTGTACAAGAATGCACGGCTTATCATGTTCTAGTACGCAGGATATGTACATTTTTTTTGCCGGTGCTGTTTTTACCTTCTTCTCTTTCTACTTGATTTGGCGATACCTTGGATAATCACAGCTACATACCGCCTGTCCACATAATTTACACCGCAGCTTGCTTGCTTAGTGCCTCCGCTTCTTCCTATGAGCTTGGAGATCAAACTACAGTACGTACCACAATCCATGACAAGTGTTATTTCATGGCCATTGACAATTTCCGCCGTCGCCCGATCTTAGCAAGTAGAAACAAAAAGTGAGGACCTACGTTGCACCCTACTGGTACAGATGGATTCTAAGTTAAACGATAATGGGTGCGAATAGACGCCCATCCAGATCTCTGTCGCCCAATAACTCCACCTTCATCCCCACACCAGCGGGGACGCACCCTTCGCCGAATGCGGCCTCCAAGGCTACCTTGCACTGGAATCCAGTGCATAGGCAGGATGTTGACAGGACAGGGGATTATTTGCCGTGACAAGAAATTGACAGTTGGTTTGATTCGGACAGCAGCATCGGGAGGCGCAAGATGAAGGTCGCCGATTATCTGTGTTCAAGCGAATTGTGTGAGTAATACAACTCATTATCAACTGGATGCGAACCATGTAAATGGGCCTGGGAAATTTGTCAAGGGCGTCTCGAACTACATTTACGATTCCAGCATGGGAGCATCTGTGCAACAAACGGATTAAAACGATAACTTTCGGGAACATGATCGCAAACGGACGCGCTGAAAATAACAAGACCTTTCCCCGCAACATCAATAACCGCGTATCTCTCGTCCAGGATGAGCTGAGGTAGCCTCGCCTCAGCCAGCAAGAGATTTCAGTAAAGATGATGTTGGGCACCTCGTCACTTATCCATTTTCCGTCGTTCTCTGCGACCCACCGCTTGCCGCCTGGTATACCCGCTTCAAACGAAGTAACCCTCGGGACCTCTCCGCTGACCCATACACCCCCGGCGGCAACAGCGTGGCCCGTAGCGTGCTTTTCCACGATCGCACCGCCCGTTTCAATTTGTTCGAAAGTGGGATCATCCGGCAAAGAACCAAATACTTTGTCGTACAGGGGTCCCCGCGCCATTCCTCGAGAGATGGGGCGGTCCGGGTGACAATCAACAACGCACTCACGACCTTTGTCGGTCCTGAGAGCAAGCAAGGATAATAGACCACCCGTGTGATCAGAGTGCCCTGCGAATAGCATTAACTTGCGCCCTGAGCCTCAAGTCCAGTGAATCACAGTGCGAAAGAATTACGCGGGAAATATTGTCCACGGGGACCTGCATTGCTTTCACATTGCGGACAAGGTTCTGTGAGTCTGGACCTGTGTCAAACAAGGTGAGATGGGGCTCTTCTCCCGAGATTTGTGTTTCCTAGCTCCAAGTCGGCATGTGTACTGCGACGGCGACGCTGTCGGGCGAACTACACTTACGATCAAAGCAGAAAACCCATGCGCCCCTGCAAAGAGTTCTTTGCGGCTATATGAATGTCGCAGCACGCACGCACCACAACAAAAAGAATCGAAGTCCAACACAGGGGCACCTAAATAGTAAACGAGCAGCAGTAAGTCTGAGGCTCCGAAACTTTATTACCGGTCATGGGGTGGGCTTGAAGGTCCTGCTGAAGGTGTTGGGGCAGTTCATGGGTGAAGCCTGGCGGTAATGTAGTGAACCTCAAATATCGTCAGGTCAAGATATATAGGTCCGTGCAGTAGTCACCGCACCACTCGATGCAATTGTCGACTAGGAAAGTGACAACGAGTTTATCGACAGATCGCAGCTCAGATGTCATTATGGAAGAAAAAGAGTTGTGACCCTGCTTAAGCGCTCAAGGTACCACACTGGACCTTCTTTTCAAACTTCCCCGCCACTTGTATTGCAACGGTTGCTAGCACTATATAGGCCGCATTAGCTTCGCACAGTCCGTGTCCATAACCCGAATGCGAAAAAAAAATACTATGTACGATAAAGATGCAGTGAAGGCCCAACTGCTAGAACTATTAGTACAGGCTCAAATCAGATACACCACAAAGACTGATAGTTTTTCAAGTCAACTTGAATAAAACCACTAGTTATGATGCAAAGATAAATAGACGCCGATCTAACGTTGCCTGTAACCAAGGCGTGAGCCACTAGACAGAGACCGACACTTGAAAGACTTACGCCATACCGCCGTAGCCCATACCAGCTCCCGATTCCGCAAGCTTACGAGCTCTGAATGCCTAGAATACGAAAGATGGTTGTCAACATTCTTAGCGTAGGATGTGGAACAATCTTACCTTGCGGTACTTGGTCCGCTCGTATGTAACGAGTCCGACTACAATCAAAGCAATGACGGATATTCCAGCGAATACGCCCAACCCAATTGGCAAGACCTGGAGCGTCTGACCCGGAACGACGAAGGCCGAAGCCGACGCCGATGCTGAAGATGCATTTTCAGCAGCGGCAGACACTGCTGGGGGGGTCGCGACGGCGTTGGCGGCCACAGTAGCCGCCGCCGACGCAGGGATCATTGAAATAGCCTGGAACGCGTCAACAACAAGACAGACCGGATCAAGCAATGCCAACACACGTTCGCAGATATCGCTGCCGCTCCTCCTCCCGCAACTGAAGATGTAGCATCCGCTGAGGCCGAATCAGTGCCGGTGGCAGAAGCCGAAGCTGCAACGCTCGATACACCCTGCAGGAGTTTCAATGAAACAATTCAAAGCGCAAGATTTGCGTTTACGTTTGCCACAGCAGCACCACCAGCTGCGGCGGTCGATGTCGCGGATGCGGACGACGTGTCTGTGGAGGAGCCGGTCGTATCGGTGGAGGTCGACGAATCAGTAGTCGACGAATCAGTAGTCGTGGAGTTCGATGAGTCGGACGAGTCGGAAGAGGAGCCCGTCGAGTTACTGGACGAAGAACCATTGTCAACTGGTCCCATTGTCACTGTGCATGTTCTGACTTCTTGAACAGCCGGGTTGCCGTTCGAGTCGGTGATCGGGGTGAGCGCTATGACACAGGTCTGTGTCATGTCCCCGGCGGCACTGTAGAGGGTGAGTATTGGGTGGCAGCGGGAGATGATGCTGGCGCACGTTGAAGTCGTCGATTGGGTCATCACGGTTGTGGCTGCTTGGAGTCCAGCCTGCCTGTGGCTGAGAGGGACAGCATTGGTGGGGACGAGGGCGAGGAAAAGGCAGTGGAATAGGCATAGGAAAGCCAGGGATTGTGGACGTAGGGATAACATGGCGTTGATTTCGAAAGGGCTGTCTAGATGAAACGGAGAGCCCGATTCCTGCGGTTTCTCGACGGCTTCTTGAACGGTTGAGGAAAATAAAAAGAAAGGAATGAGCCCTCAAGGCAGAGGCAAGGCACGGCCAAAAACCAAAAAACGGGTGGAGGAAACGGGGAGAGAGGCGGGTATATTACTTGGATCAAAAGTTACGAACAAAGCCAAATATAATCAATGTCGCCCTGCCGACGACGACGCATCGGCCTGCCCAGATTCCTCAACCGCCTTGTACATTTTCCCTTGGTTCCGTCGCGTTCCCGACCATCGGTACGATATTTTCGCTACCCGTCCTGCAACCACTGCCAGAGTCCCTGCTCCCCATTGCTCGAATCCCATCGAAAGCACTGCATTCCCGGCAACACCGAAAAGCAAAACTGTTCGGCCGTGGATCGGTAGGGGCATCAGTGTCAGAACATCAGATATAGCCTGTGGAGGCGACAGCAAAACAAGCAGGTTGAGTGCAGTCAACAACACGAGAGAGGCCATCAGCCAGCCTAGACCCATGTTAGAGATGGAAAATGAAAATCTTCGCATGTACCATTTGTCCACAATGATTTCCGATACGGCGGTCCAATGCTGAAAACTGCAGCAACGAGGACATATTGGAAGCACGAGATAAGGAAAAGCGTCGAGTTCTCGTAGTTCTTGGATTCAAGATGGTCGTCGTCTGAATTGGGGTTTGATGGGGCTGGCGGAGTGTACCTACAACACGATGAGATGCCGACTACCGTGGCCTCGATAGCCCTTACCAAGGTTGCCCTCGAATCCACAAGTAACCCCAAAGCTGGACACCGCTGGTTATGATAATCTGTCCAATGAGGCTAGCCAAAACCTTTTTGGACACCAGGCTGGCCGTTGGTCGTTTTGGATATATTCGAGGATAGGGCAGCGTCCTTCCCACTAAGAATTACTCAGTCTTTATCTCCCAGATCGGGTGGAAATACTCACTAGCGACGGCGACAGGTATAATGATGAATAGATCGATATATAAAAACTAGAACGAGGGTAAGCACACAACTGCATGCGAAAGCGAAGTCGCACACCTGAAAATCGCCAAGAGATGACGCGAAAGAATAAAGAAGGGTCACGGATGTAAACTGTATCATCGAGTAAAGCGCCCTGCAGCAAGGTCAGTACATCAGCCGAGAAAAGTAGGCGAGGCTCACATATATTTGAAGCAGCTAAAACTCGTCACAAGCGCTGCTCTGCCCTCCTTGATGACCTCGATAACACACCCGATATCTGGGGTGCTGGCCGTGAACGGAGCAGCTACACTTGCTTCTGCCTCAGAGAGCGAGATTCCAACATCCGCAGCCTTCAATGCGGCACAGTCGTTTGCTCCGTCTCCGCACATGAGTACTGTGTATCCCAAGGCCTGGAGGCGTTCTACGACCTCATTTTTCTCGTCGGGAGACATCCTAGCAAATATCTGTGTCTTGACGAGCATCTTCATAAAGTCGTTGGCAAAGTGTCGGAGCTGTTGATCAAGTGGTACTCACACGCTGAAGTGTCTCAAGAGGCGCATGGTTTATGAACCACCGAAAGACATCGCCCGTGATGACAAGTGAATAATCCTGGTAGTCGATTTCATCCGCGTCTATGGTGTGGTGCGGAGGTGGTGCCATAGGCTTCAGGGTATAAACATCTAATTTCCATGTAAATTCATCCATGCAAGACCATTCTAGTGTTGAAGCAGCTGTAGTTTCATTCCCTAATACGAATTTTAGAGAAAGACGGCGGGGATAAACACATTCAAACCTCGAATAAACATTGGCGAGAAAACATGAGCAGCGGGATTGATAAGACCGCACTCTCTAGCGACACTCACTGCCGTCAGAGGGTTGTCACCTGTAATCATCCTACACGCTAAATGGGCAGATCGGAGGGCATGGATTGCCGGTGTGGTCCCAGGTTTCAGTTTGTTTTCGAAGATTATCAAACCCAAAAAACGGAGGCTTGATTCGGCCTGCTCTCGTTTCAATCGCTGTGCTTTAAGCCAAGAGAGACCTTCGATGCTCTTGCCAGCGATCGCGATCACTCGATAACCGCGCCGCGTATAGTAGGAGAGCAAATCATCATAATCGTGAGGGACTGATGAAAAGTATCAAGTACAGAATCGGGCCAAGGACGAACGCTTACGTGAATCACGCTCGCATATATCTGTCATGACTTCTGGCGCGCCTTTGACATAGATTTCCATACTGGAACTCTTCAATCTCTTGACGACTACGCTCATTCGCCGTAGGGCAGAAACAAACTCAAAGGTCCGGATGACACCGAGCTCGAGAAAGTGAGCATGCTGCAACAGCAACATAACAACAGTCAACAGGCTGAGCGGTAACACAAATGCCACATACCTTGGCCGCTCCTTTTAGAGCATCTTCCAATTTGAATTGGGCACTACCCGGTGGCCGCACAACAGTCTGCACTAGTGCTGTTTGCTCCAGAACTGCTCCGGATTTTGCCTTGATGACCCCGGTGCCAGCAACGCGGCCCTCCTCCAGTGTCCACCGGGTAAACTCGAACATCTTAGCATCCAGTGGATCGCCGATGACCTCCCCATCCACCATTTTTAGGGAGTGACAGGTCGCTAGCGCATGCAAGAACGTCGCCTTTTCCTTGCCCAGTGGAAGGTCGTGCACGTCTTCCAGGAGCTCCCCGAACCGCTGAACATTTCGATCGAGAGAGCGGACACCTAGGATGTCGAGGCCATCCTCTGTAAGTGTCCCTGTCTTGTCGAAACAACAGACGTTCACTTTGCCCCCCACGTTGACCCGACTTGGTGAGATACAAAAGATACCATTCTTGCGCAGCCGACCGATGGCAAAGCTTGTACCGATAGAGAGGGTGGCGGGTAAGGCGGGGGGGACCACTACAGTGATTAAATCTAGTGCGCGAATGACAATAGTGTGCCATTTAAGCTATTGATATCAATAAAGTGCGAGGTTAAGAAGAAAGAAACATACCCCAATTCTCACAAACTGTACAGCACTGAAACAAAATCCCAGGCCAGCGATCCCGGCCAGAACGCCGATAAATCTCACTGAGTCACGATAAAACTTGAATCCGATCGGCTTCGGGTATAGCATTGATCGGATCAGTGCTCCTTTAGTGGTATTGAAGCCTAGTGAACAAACGTTAAGCTGGAGGTTGCGCGACGGGTTAGCGGCACGAACCCGTTCGAACGACCAAGGCAAGTGCTGGATGCCCAGGACTCCCGTCAACAGTGAATGTCCCCTGGATTCGCACCACGCGGGTTCCTGCGTAGAGAAAGCTTTTGGAAGCTTCATCTTTTGCGTCGCGCCACCGAAGGAGATCTTCGTCTTTGGCAGGCACTTTGCTAACCGGCACACTCTCCCCTGTCAGCATACTCTCATTAACGATCGCGTCTCCGGAGAGCAAGAACATGTCGGCAGGAATGAGAGATATCTGCGAGCTGGTGATATTCAGGACATCGCCTGGGACGAGCAAAGTTGAATCGCGTGTAACCCCTGGATTCTGAGATCAACTTCCTTCACAAAGTAGAGATACACAAATGTCATACATGTTCCGTCCACGAGTACATCAACTTCGCATGAGAACCGGGCCATTTCACGCATGCGGGAGATAGTCTGTAATGCTTTTCAGTCAACATATGCTTCAGTAACGAGTTGGCTGCCACCTTCTTGGTTTCGACCAATGTCGTGCTTATACTGATCACGGAGATGAGGGCGATACAAAAGGCGTAATAGTAATAATTGTCGAGGGACCACAGTAGTATGCTCGCAATTTGAAAGACGTAGAAGGGGTGGATCACCTATACCCTATTAGAGGTGCCGAGCAGCGACGTATTCCGAGGAAGGATACCTCGTCTACCAAAAGCGCCACTGTAGATTTCCCTTCGATGTCTACCTCATTGTTGCCAAATAAAGTGAGTCGTTGTTGCCGAACAGGAGTATCGATACCGCTTTGAACGGATTGTAGGCTGGTCCAGGATGGATCCCTCCAGTCCCTATTCAGTCAGTTGAACACATGTCATGACCGACAGATAATAACTGGCAATCGACCTTATCATAGTGAACAATCCAGTCCTGGGGTCCAAAGCAAATCGAGAATAGCGATAGTCTACGACTGTTAGAGTGCCTAACGACTCCGGTTGTTGATTTTGGGAAGAACCCCGAAGCTCTGTAGCATCGACTACGATGGATGAAGGAAAAACAGTGGAAATTGGGTATGGATAACTCAGAGTACGGATGCGAAACAAAGTTATGTCCCTGTGGGCCGACTTGGTAACATTTCAAACTAGGTAAAATTGAGCTAACACGAGACATACCTCGACCACGACAAATCCGTCGGTTGCGTCCTGGAAAGCTTTCTCGTGTGCAACCGATCGGAGCCATAACTGAGGAAACCAATGCCCCAGGAGAGCGAGGCCACCCAACGTGATGACACACCCGAATCTCCATACCCACTGCCGCCACCATATCGTTTCATAGCCAACAAACCGAATTGTATTGTCCTCGTCCGGTATATAGATAGTTTGTCGGCTTGGAGGACCAGGGGGCGGTGCGTCCAGTAGAGCAAAGGAAATATCCATATCAATACGGGCCTCACCGCCAAATATTTGGTCAGAAGCTAGGAGGGGAAGGCCCGGGGACGTGTTAGGGGATGGTGGTCCCGAGTCGTATTCCATGCTTGCTGGAATGGACATGCTGGTGCCAATGGAACGGCCAGAGTCTGATTCATCCGATGAGTCTTCTTCACCAGACGAATACCCCCAGCGTTCTTGGCTGTTTTGATCATCTGAGTCAAGAGCGTGTTCGGAGCCTGCATCAGAGCGTCGACTATGTCTTGAGTATCGACTAACAGATCCGGAGGAGCGCTGAGACAGAGAAAGTCGTCTCCGAGGCGGTGGTTCAGCCTGAGAGGGTGTTCTCCCAAACAAACTAGCGATGTTATCAAAGACGCCTGACCGTGGCGGAGGGGTGGCCGTCCTTTTCAGGTGCTCTTCGGGGAGGGAAAACTCATCATTGTCGCTGTATTGTTCTACGTCCGAGCTTTGTCTAGAAACATTGCTGTCCTCGCTGGGTCTTCGACTAGGGCCGCGTCTTATCGAGCCAGTCGAGTCCTGGCTTCTCCGTCGCGTGCGCGACCAGCTCCCAGTGCTTGTCCTAGTAACATCGATACGGGACATCCGCGATACGCTAGAGAGGTCAGTCATGTCCTGATACGGGAGGTAGCTCGGGATTACCTGCTAGGATTTGCGGAATGGCCGGGGCCACTTTCATTTCAGTTTTAGACATTTGAACTCGGAGAAAAAATGTGCCAAGGAGCACCTGAACATTGAACCGTCTCCGTCTTCAGCATACATGGTGCTATACTGCGAGTCGCGTCGCGAACGTCGGTTGTTCGCCACCACGGTGTCAATGTCGATTGCAGAGGCGCCCTCCGTGTAATCGTGCGGGGTCGGCACTGCGGAGGGCCCAGCTCTGGGCGTCATTTCGTGGAGTTCTTCGGCGGGAGACGTGTTGAACACGAGTGCTTCGGTGGGCTTCGGGATGAAAGCGTGCCTGTCGACTATATCGAGCTGCTTCGGCTATCTCCGGCCGCCTGGTACATAAACAAAGATACCCAAAACTACATCCAATATTCAATGATTTCAATCGGACTAATTGACAGGTTCAACAGGATGAGCAGCAACCCAATCCTCATCAATCTTGCGCAATAATTTCCACAGACGTCTGGCCGGGTTCATGTTGTACCCTGGTTCGCTGTCATCGTCGGCTTTTTTGGTAACTTCAGGGTCCTGCAACCGCCGACCCTCTGGTCCGTAAAGTTCCATGAGACGAATAGTGTCGGTGCATTGAGTTATATAATCTTGGGGGTTCTCGATTTTGAGTGCCATCGCAATATGTAACTGACGCCGTCAGTGAGATGAGTTGACGAGTCTGACTTGAGCCTACTAACCGGCTCGATGAGAGGCCCCGATGGCACTGATTTTCCAGCCCATTTATCGATGAACCCTTGCACTATTCGATATTCTTTCAAAACGGCGGCAGGACTGCGCGGTTTAGCAGACATCACGAAGTAGTCGGTCCAGGTCTTTTCCTGTTGTATGAGCTCATCGACTTCATCCACGACGCGGGCTTCCTCGTCTTCCGATTCGGAAGATTCAGATACTGAATTGCCCCGCTGCCGTTTGGATGGATGCATATGATTGGGGGGTGAATGAGTTTGAGAGCTCGAATGATGACCTGGGAACAGCATTCGTGCACTAGGAGCACCGCTCACGAAGGAGTTTTGATGGGACGTCGAGGCACCGCGAGAAGGACTTCGGCGGGGAGAAGAAGCTAGTGTGGATGGGGACCATTGACGCGAGCTGCTCGCCATGCCACGGTAATCATCCGATGGTGAATGTCGCCGCTTTCGATGACCGTGCTCTTGATTTATGCGAACTCCGAAGCCTGCATCCATGTACGGCAAGGGTGCGGTAGCGCGCGGAGGGGAAATACTGGGACGAGACTCTGGTATGTCTCTTCGAGCTCGAGAGGGCCTCGCCAGACCTCCAGGAGGGACACCCTACTGGAAATTTCAATCGTCGAATTAAGATACTAGGACTAGCGGCACAAACAGTTTCAACGACCACGTCCAATGTCCTATCGGGATTCACAACGACGTTTGCAGTTACCCAATCGTCGTCATTGTCTGCGGTAACTTTCAAGATCATCTGGCGATATTTACCCCTCAAAGCATAAACTTTAGCAGGACCTGGGAAGGCGTGACATCGAGTGACATATGAGAGGAAGATCAACGAACCATCTATTCTGGAGACGCTGGCTTGAAGAGTTTTGCACTGTCAAGCATCACGGTGAGCTAAGGTCAAACCACAAAAGAAACGCACGATGTCCTCGGCATTGGCCCAGTATCCATCCTGCACGACATCTTCACTATCTCGCAGAACGACGCGGACCTCCACAAGCTGGTGGTCTGGAACCTCCCCTCGCATGTCCGCTATTAAAACTGTAACAAGTCTGAGTGGAGCATTGGATCGTTTGTGAGCTGTCGGATAGTGAGAGGCCGCTTTTTCTGCAGAAGGAGGAAACAGTACCCTGCGATCGCCGAAGTTCCTGGCGAGGTGACGGAGGGCCTTCAGGAACTGAGTGACTTGAACTAGCGTGATCATCGTGCTGCTCGTAATCCCGCCGATAGTAAGGCCGCGACGGCGCGGCTTGAGGCCCGGGAACAGTGGGGAGCGACATGCTAGACGAAACACTAGATGAACCTTGCCCAAGATCAGATGCTTTGCCTTTGGAGGCTGAAGGTTTGGCCTTCGAAGGCATAACCTTGGCCCTGGAAGTCGAAGCTTTGGGCCGCGAATCGGACGGTTTAGACCTCTTTCTGCCACTAGATGAGACTTCTTCGGGTGGAGGTACAGTCTCCACCTCTGTATTGCCGGGTGCTCCATACTTTGCCCGATACATTGACGCGTAGGGACCATCACCAGAAGTGAGGGCTGGCGAGGCCGACGGCGTTGGATCATATGAAGTAACGCGAAACCGACCAGTTTGAGAAGAGAAACCCGCTGCGCTTTTCTTCTTCTTTGTTTTGGGTGGTTTCGGCGGGGGCGGGGGCGCTGGGACCGCTTGTCCAGGTAGAAAAAATGTGTTGTGTTTTTTCGTGGGGAGGGGAGAAGCCTGGTACGTATTTATACTTGCTGGGGCGGTCGGTATAGAAGGAGTCCACGAGAAGGCAACAGCTTGTCTTATTATGGGGCCGTCAGGCGGCGGGGTGTCGTCGTCGTCGGCAATGGAAATTACGACTTCATCATCGGAGGTTGGACTAAAGGAACGCTTGTGTTTCTACGTGGAGTGCTTTGGAGTCATATGGGTGTGGTAGAAGAGCCTGCTCACCCTGATAGGCGAGGATTCGCGGCTACTTCTACAAGCCACTCATGTGAACATGAATAGGGCCCGGGTACAGAGGTGGAATATCGAACGTACGAAGAATTATCCCCGCGGCGACCAAAGCCGGGTTCTGCGTCCGTGTCTCGAGTTGAAGCCATGTAGGTGCTCAAGTGCTTGAAGTTGACGCGGAGAAACCAAGACTGAGGCTTATTTATTAAAAGCGGCAGTCCACTGGGTTCATGTGATCGATCCCGCTGCGATCGCAGCCCGTCGTAGGTCCCTGTAGGTCCACTCAGACCGATATCGTACGCGGGAGTGCAGGCGGTTATCATGCAACAGTGGGTCCAAAGGGTTCCAATATCAAATACATAGTCTTGTTACACGTCTAAGAACCATACACTTTTTTGGCGTTCCCGCAAAATACAGCATCAATAAACTCTTGTTCTACCCCGAGCTCTGCCAAAGACTCCCTCGCTATTTCATACCAGTCGCCCGCATGAGATATGCTCTGGGAGGCGGGGGACGGGGACGAGCCGAAAATGATGCGCTGGTACCCAAATGCTTCCATCACAGGCCCGACTGCGATGGAGTGTGAGGCGGGGGCCACAGGAGACGGGTGATCACTTACGGTACATCTTGACACGCCGCTTCCACTCTTTGACCTGTTTAGAGCTTGTATCGTCTGATGTAACGTGGGTGGGGTCGGTCGGGGTTGCTGGCGTGGGCTCATCCCAGGAGGGGGGCAAGAACTTGACATACAGCTCCGGAAACAGGGACAAAGCTGCGATTTGGGATTGGAAGGCCCGGTAGGTTGGATGTTTCATCAATTTGACGATCGACAAGGAGAGATCATGCGGCGGGGGCAGAAGACTCGCTGGATACAAGTTAGACGGATAGTGGATTGCGATGCAAATGACTCGCATATGATTATCGGAGGCACCGACGGAAGATCAGCTACGGCTTTGGCCAGCAAATCTTCAAAGCCCTCGAATGCGGAGTCGGAGAGGGCGGCGCGGACATCGATATCGACAGGACGACCTTGGGAAAGGGCCCACCTCAAGCTCGCGATCGATTCAGGGTTGGACTGGGAGAACGAGGTAGCAAGGGAGATCGGGATGGAGAGACCCGACGTATAAGCGGGGAGTGCAAGTTGGGTGCTCTGCATCTCGAACGGCACCATCAGGGAGATGATTGGTACACCTGGGTCCTTCAGCTGCAACCTGAAGACAATCGGTCAACGTGGAATGCAATTCAGCGGGACTTGTACGAACGCAGCGACGAATTTATCTGGCTCATTGGGAGGGAGAGAAAGGACTACGCCGCCAATGCGACCTCCAAGGGCTTGGCCAGCGTCCTTTTTCCAGGATGCCAGAGTGGGATCTGGATCGGCGACAACGACGTGGGCATCGACGACGAATTCTGGATGGACGGTGCTGGGGCTAGGGGGCAAGGGGAAGCGCTCGCCTGTGCCCGAATTGGGGGGAGAGAAGGCGGAGAGCGGGAGACTTGGAAGATTTTTGGGCTTCCTGCGTCCGGCGAGGCCAGGAGAGGTCGGAGGGATTTCAGAGGCCATGGAGTAGACTGAACGCTCCCGAGGAAAGATATAGCCCACATCAGGTCCATCTGATCGATGTGGCAGTGTTCTGTTCGTCGTCTCTCGTTTCACCTAGTCCTCTTGGAAACTCTTGAAGCATGTCCCAGCTGTCCTTTTCCCGCTGATCCGCCTCGTTCAAGCCTAGAAATTCAACACGGAGCACTGGAGATAGTCGTAAATCAGACTAAGACTTGCAGAAAACAAGTCGGGCTGTACAAAGTCGAGGGACTGCTTCCCGGCCCGGGCATCCGGAGGCAACCATGAACGCCCATCCTCCCAACCGCGCGTTGCCAGAGTCGGCTAGTTCCACCATCTCAGGCTCAGGCAGTTTTCAAACCCATCTCTCGACCACCAACTCCCAGCAGCGTCTCCGCGCAACAAATGTCTACCCCGCCAAGGACTCGAATTCTACGGTCCCGTCAACCTTGCCAGTTCTCTCAAATCCCGCCTCGCGTTCGTGGAATGGCACAACCTCCAAATGGATGGCCCTCGTGTACTGTTTCTTGAGCTTCATCTTCACGTCGACTACGTTGTACAGGAATGTCTATTCTCGTATCCCTGATCAAAACGGATTAGGTGTGTCGATTTCAACCAGCCTACTCGACACTTTTGTTCATGCTCGCATCAGTTCCATCGACCCTTGCATTTCTATCGACAGAACAACGACTTTCGCGAATTTCTGCGCATCTGGGAGCTTCACGAATGTTTGATCCCTACCTGATACTTGGTGCTCCTCCGACCAACGTCGGAGTAACCGCTTGTGTCTGGACCACCGATAGCGAGGAGAGTATCCGATCCCTAGTCTCTTGGGCTTCCGAATGGTCCGGTAAGTAGCGCACACTTTCGCGATCGACACTTTCTCACGGCAGTAGGTCCGATTTCCCTGGTAATGATAACAACGCAGGAGCCGCGCTCGGTGTCCCATCGGCAACTCATCGAACGACTGAAAACGCTTCAAGGGCACCCATCCCTATCAGGTCTCTCCCTGCATCTCTTACACGTCAGAAACAATGCGCATTCATCCTCTGCATACCTAAACCTGGCACGTCTTTTCGCGATCTCTCCCACCGTTTTGCTATTCCCTGCGCATCTCTCGAATGTACCGTCCAACTTTTACGAAGCTTTGAACTCTCAAATTCACCATCCTGTCCGGAAACCCGTGCTCATCACCAGCACAACTGCATCTGCATTTTCCATCCCTCGTCTGACTCCCGTCGTCCTGCCTCGCAACTACCGTTTATGGTGTACTGAACGAGCTTTCTTGGCTTCTCGCGCAACAGAGTGGGACGATTGTTTGTGGCAGCTGTGGTTCGAGGAGTATGGTCTAGGGCAAGCCAACATTACTATCACGTTCAATACCGAGGACCCTGTCGGCCTGGACGCTGATACTTCTGGACTGGTGAGTCAAAAGTGTCCACAAGAGCCTCTTTCCAACCGATCCTCGAAGACCCGGCGCCTGAGCGGGAAATATCGGGCCGAGCTCTGTGAAGTAGCCATCAAGCGCCTCTCGACAGATGCACCGCGAATGTCGAAGGGTGCGAAACGAAAGTTGCAGTGGGTGAAAAACTTTTGTCGCCAGGTAATTCCGTGTGCTATCAAGGATAGGGCTGTACCACTGATTGTCGTGCACCAGACGGAGAATGCAACGAAGAATAGCGGTGCATAGTTTCGGGATGCATGAAGGGTACGGTCCCTAGATGTTTTATTGAGTATCCGTCAAATGTTTCCGAGCAGCTTTGCTTCCATGTCTTCTTCATCGGTATCGCTATTGCTCCCATTGTCGGCCTGATATGCCGCCCAGATACTGTCCCCCTCAGGACCGTCAACGACGAGGTCTAGAAGATCTTGAGCCATTTCTGATTGCTTTCGATCAACAACTTCCTTTGGATTGAAACATCGATAAACAAGTACCTGACATGGCTTCAACCTCAATTTTTTGTGCCGGATCTATCCACTCGGGAGGATCTGCACAGCTAAGCCTTCCGAAAGTCACTATGAACATGTGTGTGATGCCATTGAATGTTCGGGAGGGCGCATAATGCAGTCTATGTCGGAGATTAAAATTTGGCTCCAAGCCGAGAACAAGATGGTGGAGGAGGAAGAGCGTTTGGTTGAGGGTTCGTATGGTTCTAGCCAGCACTCATCAGGGAAGTGCCTTAGTATTTCAAGCGACCCACCTCATTATTGTCTCCGAGGATGTCATTAAGAACTCATCGCCTTCCCATAAAAGCGTCGTCATCTGCGTCAAAAAGGCGACGACAGAGGGAATCAGAACCGGACACCCTACAAGCATTGTGTGGACATCTGTGTGCGCTACTGACAAAATTGCGAAGAAGGTTAGAATCTGCCTCTTCATTTCAAAAGCCTGTGATAGTCGGTCAGAATCAATGGGTGGGCTCTGACAGAGACTAGCCTCCGAGTCTTTCCGAGATGCGTCGATTAAATAGGAGCAAAGCCGCTCGATGTGGGGGAGTCTTGAAGCATCTTTCGCCTTCCCTTCCAACAGTGGTGTGCCTTCGGAGCTCAAAAGAAGGGCGCGTGATAATGTAGGATCTTCCTTCATCAGCACAGTTAAATTTGGACGTGCGCGGACCTACGGGTAGCTAAGAACGCCAGTAGGCGGACACTACGCCCATGGAGCCAAGAGGGCTGCGCAGTGTCCAGCAGGATCATCAAGACGTCTTTGCTGTTGCAGATTATCTCCAGTCTGACAATCTCATTCGATAAATAGTTAGTCACAATAGCAGATCCACGCACCGGAAGATTAGATCGTCTTTCAAGTTCCAGCAGAGGGCTTCTAGTAGACTGATCGTCTCGTTTCCGAGGGGAGAACCGGGTTGCATGTACTTAGATGGTTGCAGGTGATCGCGGACGACGGAGCATAAGACCTCGAGTATGTCAGGATTGCTACTTTCGTCTTGGGGTTGAGCAAGCAAAAAGGTCGTGAACATGGGCAACGAGCAACTGAGACAGATTGATAAATCAAGAAGAGCGGCTAATGCGGATGTCTGCGATTTGTTAACAAGCATTCACACAAGGTCGCCTGGGACTGACCAGATTGGTACTGTTGAGGATTTTGATCATCAAAGTGAGATACTGGCATACACCAGAAAGTGACGCTTCGTAATCCTTTTGTTGAGAAGTACTGGCAACAAGCTCAAGTACGCGGGTGACGGCATCGGAGTACCGTTCCGCAAAATCTGGAGGTAGAACTAGCGCGACCAGAATTTTAAACGTAGGGGAAGAATTCTGCGGAAACGTATGTGTCAGCATGATGCGAGTTAGCTGGAGGCGGAATCAGCAACGACAAACGAAAGTGTAAAAGGTAAATACCTCGGCCTTCCAATTGAAAGGTTCAATCCCATCAAGCTCCTCGTTAGGTAGAGGCACATCGCCAGCTAGTCCACTATCGAACCCTTCGGGTTTGGTCCACTCGTCGCCGAAATCCTTGGCCTCAGGCATCTTGATATCATCGTCGAATTGTTGAGGGAATGGGATGGGACTAGTAGGGGATACGCCGCGACGTGCCGAACGTGGGAAAATATCAGTCTCCTGTTTGGACCGGGATGGTGCACTCCGAATGGGTGTGGCATCTATGAACGAATTCTGGAATCCCAATAGTTTGGTCGGTTTTTTCAATTTCTCCGGAGTCCTGCGTACAAGAGAGCCCTTGGGGCTACCTCTCCCAATGCGTGCTTGCACAGGCGACTGTTCTGGAAACCCGCCATCCGCAGTCCAGCCACGGATTTGAGAAGGAACCGCCATTGGCGTTGAAGGCACATCCTTCGAAATCCTCTTGGAACGTACAGAGAGCGGTGGCTTTCGAGAGGAGCTTTCTAACTCGTGTTGCTGGAAATAAATTCAATAAATATATCAATATCTTCGATGCATCGGTAACCTTGAAAATAAACTGTGTCTTCAAGCGTTCCATTTCGGCCTTCATTTCCTTTTGCAATTCTATTTGCTTGGCCTCTGATTCTTCCTTGGCGAGTTTTAGCTTTGCGACCTGTGCTGCATGGTCCTGAGCCGCCTGTACACCGTATTTCAGATTTCACATTGTGGCTTCGATGTACGTGCTGAGATACCTTCTCGATGCCTTGTCTGAGAATCGTGACTTCGCCCTGCTTCAGGTATTTGGCATCCGTGGCGTCTTTCAATTCCACCCGACATTTTTGATTCTCCCTTCGAAGCTAAAGATGTTGAACAGCGCTGAACGTCACCAAAGACTCTGCGGACCTCTTCAATCTGCTTGCGTAGATCGTCATCTTGTGCCTGTAAAGCATCCGACACTATCAGAGCCCGCGGGGGAGCCCGCGGCCGAGCAGGGGCATGGATACGCGCATGCGTTGCTGACTGGGGAAAAGAGTTCCGAGGACGCGACGATGAATCTGGACGCGTTTGTGTGGAAGCACTGTGAGCCGTTGGAACACTAACAGGAGGTTGTGGAACGACTTTGACATTGAAAGCCTTGTTTGGTGCGGGTGGAATGGTCCTCGTATCCTGGTTTGCGCCACGAAGGCATAGGTCCCATCACCGTGGACTGAAATTTCGGGTAGATCCTCATTATCATCCAACACGGTCGCGCGGGCTGGAGCAGCAGCTGGCTTCCAGCCTTTGTCAGTTTTTTGACGCTTAGCGGGTGGAGGGACGGCCTGAGTGAGATATTTCTGCTCCTCCGAGTCAAGGACCGCTAAGGTCTGGTCGTCGAGGATGATATCGTCAGAAAAATAGTAGTCGTCCGAGCCGTCCATTTCGCGTTTTCGTGTCGCGAGTGAAAGCGCGTTCTATCTCTCTCTTTATAAAATTGAGCGTGTCTGAAGCCTTTAAACTCCGACCGCGCATTTCCGACGGCACCGCTGCAGTGACTTGGTCGAAGTGCCGGGACCGCGAAGCGGTCCCGGCGCGCTCTTGTATATATACTCTTTATAAAATAACGCCTGTCTGAAGCCTTTAAAGTCCGCTCGGTCATCACCGACTTTTCGCTCTCCGCAGCATTGCTTGCCACTCTTTCTACCCGCAATGATTCATGTTCAATCTGCGTGGCTCATACGTGTCTCGACGTGGCCATACTACCCGCTGTGTAACATCCCATGAATTAACCTACTTTTCTCACCAGCAGCCTTTCACTGTTCACTGTGCCTTCGTCTTCGTCTGCTCCAACCGTACCGGTACGGTCTCTCAACATTTTTGGTCTATTTTACTTAAAAGGAGGCTCACGCGTATTGTCCACTAAAGGCCAAAGCACCATAGTATACCATCAGGTGTATCGGACCGCCATTGCCTGCACTAACGGTCAACGACTACCCGCCGAGCTTCGTGTCTACAGCCCACCGGAGATCATGTCGTGATCATGGCCAAAGCTTTGTTTCCTGCCCCCACCTTATTGGAGGCTCTCCAATTTGCTCATTTTCATGGAAACCCCGACGCTGCGACTTATGAGGTGCGCTATATCTTCCTTTTTGTTGAGTATTTTCTGACTCCCAACAGGATGCCATTCATCTACTGTCCCAGTGGTTATCGGACTCGGCCATGTCGGAGGACCACATCAGACTCAGCGACAATTCACGTTCATTCCCTGTTACCGGCGATTTCATCAAGAAACTTAACCAGACATGCATTATTGACTTTGTCAATACCAATAACTCTGGTTTTTCTTCGAAATTGCATGTATCCAGCCAGAAACAAATGTTGAGTTTCTACTCCGATACCCCCCGTCAACACCTGTGTCCAATTTGGCGGTCCATGCCGTGAAGTATCCGACGCAGGTCTATTTTGCATCAACCTAGATTACACTGTTCTAGGTGCGGGGCCACGATCCATTTCCGCTACAACAACTGCTTTGAATGAGCTCGCACTCGATGAAACGGCATCGTCTTCTACGAAACGGAAAAGGTTATCTGCGGATGCCAATGTTTCGAGCTGACCGAGTACTCCTACTCCAGTTCGCCATACTCTCGCGACTCCAAAGAAGAGTGTCCCTGCGTTTTTGCCTCCCCACAATTCCTCGCGATGGCCTCACCCGATGTGTTTTTGTTCGCTCCCATCGACATCTTTCCCTGCACCTCATTTCGACACCGGCTACCTCAACTATTCCGCGTTCACGCAACAACCTGAAGCTCAGATGCATCAAGTACAACAAGCTTCAGCTGCGCAGCTGTCTGGACCATTGCTCCCTATGCTGCCCAATCAACCAAACGTGTGGCTCGACGCGCTTCTTGCCTGAATATAAATGCTGCCAGTTGTTTGATCTCTAGATCATCACAATCATCTGCAGTCCCGTCATCTCCCCACCCATTCAGTACACCTTTGCCGCCCCGCACCTGTCCTCGGATTTCAACAATCATCCGACCCATCGATGCCCTAGGCACCTGGTGCTCTGCCTACATCTCAGGTGTCCGTTGGCCCACCCACCTTCCAGGCATCCGTCCCTCCGCCGACCTCCGCCGACCTTACAAGCATCCCCAAGCCCGTCGACGTTCCAAGCATCCGATGCGCTGTTGACATCAAATGTGTCCGCCAATCCATCTCCTTCTCAGCCACTACCGTCAATGCTAACTTCTTCAGGCGCTCAAACGGGCCTGTCTATGCCATCCACGTATTCACAGCACTTCGCTCAAGTGTATGTCGACAGTCTCCATTCTACCAACTTGACTGCTTATTATCTTATCTGTCAGTCCACCTTCACCTTTGCGTCCCAAAAAAGGAACAAACTGTTTAATTCGAATGTTGCTACCCCTTACCTTTGCTTTAAAAATCTGAATTTTGACGCAGTCCACCTGCACGTAGCAATCAAGGTACACATCGCTCAGCCAAGCCCCGATGATCGCCCATCTCAAAGAACGGCAAAAAGAAGGCACAGATTAGGCTACCGATAGACAGCCTAGGAGAACCATAGCAATAAATTTCTTGATTACCATGTAAACACCGTGTACCCTCGAAATACACCCGAACTATCACTTTTACGAATGGCTACCCCCTCCATGTCAAGTCCATCGATGATTGAGCATTATACGAGATACGACTACACATCCCGTGGATCAACTTTCATTTTCAACCGCATGGATTCAATTTTGTGGTACATCGCAAACAAGTGCCTCGCAGCCTCTGGAACTCTGTTATGCTACAAAGTTCAACAGCTGCCAACTTCCAAGGCCCCATGGCAGTCACCATGGTACCAAGTTTTTAGACTTGCAACGAGCAGTCTTCTCTCACAGGCTACAGCCAGTTGCACTCAGCCGTGACCAGGGTACCAGACAGAAAAAGTGTCCTCTTTCTAAAATATGAAGATGAGTTCGATGACCGTACTACTCATTGAATGGGAAACACTCGAGCTCCTGCTGTAAATAAAAAAGTAAAAAGATTTAACCTCCTGGTCCGTTTCAGCAAGGAGTTGCCGGAGCGCGAAGCGCTCCGGCAATTACTTGTGGATTATTAAATAACGGTCGGATTACCGCTTTTGGCAGTAGTCCGCTCTGCATCTCCCTTGCATTACAAGGCTCTCGCTATTCGAGCTCCTACTGTCTATAGCTCACTGTGACTGCTCATGGACTCGGCTCCGTCCAATGGGTCCCAGTCAAACCCCAGATTGGACGAGGAACGAGCGCGGCTGGTTAAGCGAAAGTCTTTGAGATTTCTCAATGGCACCCCAGCTACGCAAGGTACGTCTTGCAGCTCACAGCTGTACAGGAAGGAAACATATGCACAGAATCGTCCAAATTGGATTCTTCTCTCAAGCGGCATACAGCGTTGATAAAGCGTATGCGTCAGTCAATGGCCATGGACAATCGGGACCAAATTCTCAAAGACATCGATACTCTGTCCCTTGAGAAATATGTTGACGAAATCGTAGGGGCCGCTGTCGAAGGTGTCGCGCGCTGCAAGAGCGAGAAGGACGTGTGGAGTGCAGTTGAGGTTCGTTCATATTTATTCTTTCAATCAACAACGTTGCTTAACCGTATGCAGATTATTTCCATGCTTCACCGTCGTTTCTCTGCGGCATTTACGCCGGCAATCGTGGCCTCTCTTTCCTCTGCATTAGCTGCTCCGTCAAGAGCTGCTCTTGCGGCGCTCGCGCCAGAACAACGGGAAAAGGATGATACATCCCGAGTCACTCGACAACGGCCGGTCTTGAGAGTGTGCTCAGAGCTGGCGTTGGTTGGCATAATCCGGGATGGCCATGGCCGAAGTGGTGGGGAATGGATCATGAAAGTCTTGAAGGAATTGGTAAGTACAATATGACGCATGTTCGTTGATCATTTGCGAAATGTCTTACAGTTGTCTAACGACCCAACTCTGTCCTCCCTGCCACTTCTATCGACATTCCTGAAATCATATTCTCGTCCATATCTTGGTATAGTGCCACCTACTGCGTCCAAGCAACTGTCCGAACCTGGGAAATTGTCGTCCAACCAACCTGCTGAATCTGGCTCTGGCGCTTTTCCTTCGCTTGCCAAAGAAGACGACGAGCTGGTTGAGCAGGAAATACGTGATCGCTTCAAACGCATGTGTGAAGGTTATTTCGAAAACGTTTGCAAAAAGCTTATCATTGAGCACACAGTAAACTTGGTCTCCTCACTTCATAACACATTGCTTAACAAATCCAATAGCGCCTTCAAGAGCAAGATCGACGAAACCACGAGGCTTACATTCGGTCTGGGGAAATCTTCGAAGATCGTCAGCAAGCGTACGAAAAGATGACAAAGGGCTACGAAAAACTACTCGCAAGTTGCCAATCGTCTGTGCTCAACTCGTACTTCCATATGTCCATGTTCTGATGCATATCGTCGACAGCCTTTCCGAGCTACTTTATCTACCTCTCCCGTCACTCCCTACGAATTCCCAAAAGTCCGACTCTATTCTAATAGGCTCGAATCGGTCTAACCTTCTGGTCGGAGAGGATTCTGATGAGATCATGGGGAGCGGCGGAAAATGGGAAGATGAAGAAGAGCGAAGATTTTTCGAAGACGTGCAAGATTTGAAGGATTTTGTTCCACGAGGAGTTCTTGGAATAGATGAGATGGAAGGGAAGGAGTCTGATAGTGGTCTAGAAGGCGAGAAAGAGAAGGAAAGAATCGAGAAGGAAAAAGAAGAGGTACGGAAATTGGAAGAAGAGCTCGAGAATCTAGGTGAAGACGGAATGTTGGAACAACTTGATCGGGACGAGGACATGCAGGAGTCCTTGGATCAAGACGAGTAAGTTGTCGTGCACATACTTGCTCCAATATTTACTTTCACTCTTTTCTAGCCCGCAGACCCCGACTCTTGGGACGCCAAGGGCAACGACTCCCCCACTCTCTCCTCATTTGGCCCCGCAAGGTCCTTCGCAGCTTCTTACCGCTCTTCTCGTCCGCCTCCCAGATGCCACCAATCGGGCCCTGATAGATCAAGCCGCCATCGATTTTGCGTTCTTGAACTCCAAAGCAGCGCGGAAGCGGCTTGTTCGGGTATGTGGATATCTTTCACGTGACGCGTACACTAAAGCGAAAGACATCAAGTTCTTGGGTCAAGTACCAAAAAATCGAACGGATTTGTTACCCCATTATTCCCGACTTGTTGCAACGCTCAACATGTACATGCCCGATGTCGGCACAGATCTTGTTGCCATTGTTAGTAACTCGGATATATCACATGCTTCACTGACGACTCGACTAGTTGGATGAAGAATTCAGATACTTGCAGAGGAAAAAGAACGTTGTCAAAGAACTTTCGGAAGTTCGGATGAAGGTATTCTCAAACGGAATTGCGACCTGGTCGTGCTAAATACTTGACAGAACATCATGTATTTGTCGAACTTGACCAAGTTTCGTGTCGTCCCTTCGCATCTGATCTTACACGTCTTCAAAGTCTGCCTGGATGATTTCTCTGGTACAAATGTTGAGAACATCGCATTACTCTTGGAGGGGTGCGGTCGTTTTCTCCTGAGAAGCGAAGATACTCGTCAGAGATTCGGCACGATGGTGACGCCAAGACATCCGCATTGTTTTGAATTCGTCTAATATGACCATTAGCTCGAATTGATGCGCAGGAAACAAAGTATGCAGCATTTTGACCAGCGC
>JARKIA010000378.1:0-125156 GCA_029289565.1 Mycena galericulata | reverse complement strand
ATATGCCAGCGGCGCTTGCCTCGGTCTCGCGAACCATACATGATTCGCAAGTGGGAACACCGTATGATTAGGTGGATGGCAGCGTACCGCAATCATTTGGGACCCAAAGAAGCTCAACAGGTGGTTCGGGAATTCAGTTCGACTGCATACTCATCTCATCGCCGTGTTCCGAGCGAGTTGCACGGCAGTTCGACCAGTAGAATTGTAGACTCCCGTAGCTACATTTTGCACCTATTCACAGCTTAAACAGTGCTTTTTGAATATAATACACGCATGTGGCCAAATCGGCCGCCAACTTTTTTTTTGCTCACTCAGTTTTGATGCAAATAAAAATCCGTCTTCCAGTTGTTCTTGTACCTTCTTCAAAAGAAGCACTTTGGGAAGAGGGATAAGAAATTGGATCAAATTTGAAGCGCCGTAAAATTTTAAGCACGGGGTAGCGGTAGCTAGGTGACCCGCACCATAGCCGCCTTGCCGATGCCGAAATACAGAAAATATTGCAAAACTTGATCCGCCGGTGGTTAAATTTTCTGTGGGTCTCTCATAGCACTCCATGCCCGCGAACTTGATTCCACCGAGAAATCCGTACCCATTCCACTTCTAAATGAGGTCGAAGTAAAATACTCTTGTGGAGCCAGAACTGCCCAAATACAGAAAATTTTACACAACTTGAGTCGCCGGTGGTTAAATTTTCTGTGGGTCTCTCAGAGTGCTCATTCCAAGCCCACCGACTAGATTCCGCCGACAAATGCGTATGCATTCCACTTTTGAACGAGGACAAAGCAAAATACTCTTGTGGAGTCAGAACTGCCCAATACAGAAAATTTTGCAGAACTTGAGTCGCTGGTGGTTAAATTTTCTGTGGGTCTCTCAGAGCACTCATTCCATGCGCACAAAGTTGATTCCACCAAGAAGTTCGTACCCATACCACTTTTGAACACGGAAAAAGCAAAATACTCTTGTGGAGTCAGATCTGCATGCCCAAACAAAGAAAATATTACACCACTTGAGCCGTCGGCGGTTGAATTTTCCATGGCTCAGGAACCTAATTCGAGAAATCCGTACCCATTCCACTTTTGAACGAAAAAAAAAAAGAAAAAAAAAAAAAAAGGGTTTGCGGAGTCAGAATTGCCTGCCTAGAAAAATATTACACCAGTTGAGCCGCCGGCGGTTAAAGTTTCCATGATTCTTCCTGAGCACTCATCCCATGCCTAGGAACCTAATTCGAACGAGAAATTGGTACCCATTCCACTTTTGAATGAGGAAAAAGCAAAATACGCTTGTGGAGTCAGGCCTGCCTGCCCAGATGGGAAAGATATTACACCAGTTGAGCCGCCGGCGGTTAAATTTTCCCTGGCTCTTCCTGAGCACTCATTAAGGGTGCATAAAACATTGTAAAGCGTGTAAACATCGGCTGTCGCTTCACGAGATATCCTAGATCTCAAATGTGTCTGCCATCCGTGTCGACTCAGAAGGGGTTCTGTGTTTATTAGCCGGCCTGAAGTTCTCGGCAGGGCCAGAAGACGACAAAAGACTAACCGGTGAGCCCGTTTGGAGGGGGTTTTTTCACAGTTTTTTACATGCAGGTCGGAGGGCCTCCATGTAACATACATATTTTACCCTGTAATTTACATGTAAAATTGGGCCGATGTAATTTACATTGACCAATTTCAGCCAGCACTAACTGGTGTACCGAAAATTGTCGAGATGTTGATTTTTCTGCAGCCACATTTTAACCACGTGACCCTATTGCCCTCACTGCAAAATCGATAGCCCTGATCATTCCGAATTTTCCAGAAGATCTAGTTATATTCCATGTCAATCCATGCAGAACTCGCCGAGATACAGGTAATTCTTTCGTAGGGATCAAAATCATCCCAAAATGTTAAATCTTTCGAAATGCATCAAGGCCTTCCTTGGCCAAAATCTATGCCATTTGAACATGCATAAATGTCTATAGACTGTATTGATCCCCAAACTGCCCCCTAAACCAAGGTCACTGAATATACAATATTTTTACAACTTTTTTTCTATCACTAATTCCCCATGAATTAGCTGAGTAGATCTATATAGGTTTCATGTGAATCGGGGCAGAACCCAATGAGATATGGGGAATTCTTTGAAAAAAGCCCAAAACGGAAAATTTCCATCTGCGCCTTCGGTAAGGTGGAGAGCGTGGGAACCCCACACCTGTATGTAAGCTATTTTGTGACACCGTTATAACTATACAACACACCTTCAAAGAAATATTATAGATGCTAGGAAATGTGCCTATTAACAATGTTAACACTTCCTAGGAAGCAGAATCTTCAAAAAGGACACCAGTCCAAAGTTATAAGCACTTCTTTCCTTTTTTTGGGAAATATGTTCCTACAGCACTTTCCATCCATTCGGTGCGATTTCGGTCAACCGGAATGGAGGATTTGGATCGGTTATGTAATCGATCACGTGACCGGCCTGGGCATTCCGGCGCCTCATGGAAACCTCATTGTCGTCGCATTTTCTGCCCTCTTCTCCTCTCCCTTCCATCTGAACCATGCCCAAAGTCAGCAAAGGCAAGAAAGCTAGGCAGAACAATCTCTCAAAGGCCACAGAGGCCCTCACTTTGAAGAGATCTCAGACTAATACAACCCCTATTCCAGAGGGAACACCAGAAGGAACACCTTCGGAATTGGATTCCCCCACTCAAACCTTCTCAGAATTCACACCGGAGAAAGTAAAATTTCAGCTGAGCTGACAAACGTCCCTGAATGTAATGATTTCACCGCCGGGCTGAAAGCTCTCCCGAATTTTTTATAATCAGGCAAGCTGAAAACGATTGCTGAGATGTTAAGATTCGGGTGTGCTTTCAGCAAGACTGAAAGAATCGATGTCAGCTGTGGTTTCAATAGCACTGAAGGAGTACCCGACAGTGGTAATTTCAGGTGCGGTATCAGCCCGTCTGAATGTATACGCTCCAAGCGATGCCGAAATGGACTTTGAAAACAAAAGTTTCCGCGATGGTTCCCGGCACGTCCGAAACAATAAGTTTTCACCCGTACTTTTCGGCCATCTCCGAACCGCCGGTCGAAAGTCCTGCTTTCGGCCTTGCTGAAATAATACCGCAGATGAGCTGCAGCTCATCTGCCGCCCAGCTGCATCTCTCCGAAGCCGAAAAGTTGTAACCAAGACTACTTGATCTATATTCGGACTATTATCTACACAAAGAAGTGCTATCTTCTCGCGCTGTTGAGAGGTATATACAAATCCAGCTTCTAGTCAGTCCCTACAACGCATTCATCAGTTATAGAAAAAGTTGGGAGCGAGATATGAATCACCTCGACAGATTCAGGATAACAGACCGTTCATCAGAGAAATCGAATCGCGCACAGTGGGATATCACCCTGGATGGATGAATGGAATCCAGGGGTTGGTCATCCAGCATATGTGACGAGTACGTCTTTGCGGGAAAAATGGGGAAGGCTTTAAAGGGATCGAATGTAGGGGATGGGAGAGGAGCTTGGCGTTTGATAAGGAAAGTGACTTCGTTCCCAGCTACTTCAATTTGTTAATGCTCCCAGCGGTCGCTGAGATGATGACTGGGGATAGAAGAGGACAAGGCTGTTGCCCAAATGGGGTTGACGCCCGCGAATAGTTGAAGCCCTTGTATGTGTAGTGTGCATGCTCCCGATCAATGCTAGGTTTTGGAACATCCTCGTCGCGAAACTCCCGACGAGTAAAGGCAAGATCAAAGAGTCCGCTTAAACTCAAGAATGACCTGGGGGCAGTCCGGCCGGTTTCAACCATCGTCTAAGGTTGGCACCGCGCATGGAAGATTTGAGGATTGGTGGCCTCCAATTCGCCTAGGGACTTTCAACTCTAGCAAGATAAGGTGCGGTAAAATCCTCACCATCAATATGATCATTGGTATTAATTTTTTGCAACATCCCAATCAGGCGTTCAAACGGAAAGCACCACCACGAGATAACCGGGCCGAACAACAACAAGAAGTCATAGATATGGAAGGAGACGTGGACGTTCGGCCTCCGCTCGTCAAATTTAGTGTGCGGGTAAAGCGGGTATAAGTTGTCAACCCATTCTTTCAAAAAGTTACGAAACGCGGTGGCCCGCTCACTGGTCATAGAGTAACGGCAGACCAGAGTTGTGGCTTGAACCAGTGCCATGCTGTGTTGCAGAAGCGCAAAAAAATGTGCACCATACTTCCCAGAAGTATCATCACCCCACATGAGGATGAGCGCAATGGGGAGGTATACAGTCGATAAGATGCGCCACTCATCAGCTTTGATTGTACCGGCATCGCTGTAGCCACTAATTCTTCGGAACGGAGTTGATCCAGATGTGTAACGGTTTTTGCGATCACCTCTTGAAACGAAGTCCAAGCCTTTTGGGGGAATCGTTTGGGGCGAAAGGTATACGAGGGTGAGACCAGTGGCTTTGTGTACCTCTGAGGACGGCACATGAGTACAAAAGAAAGGGCGGATGTAGTAGGAACAGGCTCAACCCATTCAGAAAGAAATTCTGCTAATTCCGCCTTCTCCGACTTTTTGGTGAGCGGCAAGCCAAGAGACCAACATAGGAATTGAAGGGCGGGTTTATATTCTTCCCCATCAACCTCTTCACAAGCGCCTCTTTAGTTTGAATGGTAGCTGCCTCACCCGTCAAGGGGAGGACAAGAAGACTCTGCAACGAAAATATCTGTTTGTATTCCTTTTCGCTTTTAACGCGATAATCCTTTGGACCTTTTCTGCTTCGTAGGGAAGCCAATCATGTTCGAAGGCCGGTGTGGGCTTTTCAGCATTGGATGTTTCCGCAGCATCAAGCTGAAGAACCTTGCGACAATGGTAATGGACGAGCCCTTCCAGGATGCAGTGCATAGTGGTCGATGACCAGCATTCGAGTTGGGTTCCAGTACGGCAACCGCCACATCTCCGACCAACGAACACCGTACTTTTTAAATATCTCTTCCCGCTCCTTCAATGTGGTTGCATCTCTCCATGCCTCTGCTTGACGTCGTAGTTCATTCACATCCCTCGGTCCCCCAGTCGCGGTGATTGAAATCGGTACGATACATGGTTGGGATCCCATAGCAGGAGCAGCCGTGCAAAAAAGTGTGAACTGTGGCTGGCACTACCCGATAACCTTGCGCGAAGCCGGCAAGTCATTTACGGATAAAACAAAAGCTATCTCGACATCTCGTCCGCCGGGGGATGCACCGGTAGGCGAGATATGGATACCGCGCTCCCAACCAACTACGGCGTCATCAATAAGAGGCCGAGATAGCCGCTGATCTCTTCGTTCGATGGTTCTTTTGGGCCGTTGACAATGCACTTGTAGAGATACTCCGGCTTGTATCGTATCTCCTCTGGCAAAAGGAGACAGGCGGCGGAAAATATCCCAATGGAGTCATGGTTGCCGCGCTTCCTGGTGCCATTCGGATTGAAGCAATCAAAAAAGACGGTGAATGGCAACCGCATTTTATCGCCCCGATCAACAAACAGCCGTCCAGGGACGGGCCCCTCGAATTCTCGGAGGAAAGTGGAGTCAAAAACATTGGTCGAATGGGACGGTGGAGGCTTCTTGGACGATGCAAAAGCATCATCACAGGTTTTATCGCAGAGGCGTTCGATTTCGGGGTCGGCTAGAATCTGGGCCAAGTAGTCGATGAACGATGCGTAAAGGAAGGGTTTTGATCGGCCGCAGCCGACCATTGCGAGTGGTGAGTAGCTCCGTGCCGCATATTCTCCGTCCTGACTTGTCAAGGATGCTATTGTCGCAGGTGGAAGGATAGGATGGGACTGCAGAGGATGTATTTTGCGGTGCGTGTGTATGATGGCAGGAGGGCATACAGCGTACTGGACCGTTTTTCCCATCGATATTGAAACTGCTGCATGGCCACATACAGGCTAGAAGGAAGTTGTTCAAGCACATCCTTTTGCTGGGCATCATAAGCATCCTTCCCATCCGGTGTCTTTGAGGAATGCAACGACATGACAAGTTTGATGAGCAGCATTACGGTTTGCAGCACAAAATTTGTTGGATCAGTGCCAAGTCCGATAATGACATGGCATACTATTCCGAGGAGAATCATGACCTGGGCAATCAAATCCAGTCGTTCGATTGGGTTATCGGTGATATACGCTGCAAGAGGCAGGTAAGTTGGCTGCTTTTCGGGAGCGAAAGAGGCTTACAAGCATCGTAGCGCAGGGGAGTCGTCCTCAGGCGGTAGGGAAGCTCCTATGAAGCTGATCTTGTACTCAAGGCCTCTCAACTCCTTCATTACCAATTCCTTCTCCGAACAATCCCGAACACGTTGGAGTGTTTTTTCTACGGACAGAGCGACCTCAGAGGCAGCATTCACTTCTGTGCGCATCCGTGTGGTCTGCTCGTTGTCATCCATATCAAAAGACTGCTCGATGTCGAGGTTTTTATTTGCGCCTTCCAATTTCCTCCCCAACTCGGCTAGTACTTCGAGAGGGCGGCGATCACACTTATTAGGCTTCTTAGCGGTCGGAGGATTTGTCAAGAGTGCTTGGATACTGCGCTCAGCCTCTGTGATAGGGATAGGGGTAAAAGAAGTCGGATTATGTGGTGCACGAGTCCTTTGAAATTCGGCTCGCGATGTAAAAAGTTTGGAGGGCTGCTGGGTAACGTCTGGGCCGTCATCGGTCAGAGCCAACGCTAATGCCATGTCAGCCACAGCCGTCTGTGATGGTGGGTCAATTGAGCTTCACAGACGGCGGTAATGTGCTTACCTAATCTTTCAAATTTAGTCCCATCATCGCCTCCGAGAGACTGAGATCCGAGTCAGCCAGACCTAGCCCCACTTCTTGCGAGATATTAACATTTGAATCCGTCGGCTAGGGCCAGAAATAAACTCGACACGAATATCCTTGGTTGGTTTTCTTACCGTACTCGTTGGGCTGCTGAGACTACGAGATGCGGCCAACTCCTTCTCGTGCTCGGTTTTTTTGGTTATGAGAACGAGATGTTCGTCGGGACGCAGTGAACATTTGCACGTAAAGTGTTTTTTTTTCCCCATCACTAGTAGAATGGATGTAGATCTGAGCACTTGAGCGTGTGAACACCACTAAGCGTTACTGAAGCAAGATTCGGAGCAGGGTTGTCGTCAGGAGCTGCGCCGGGCTTTAAAAAGGGTGTTTCCTTTGAGCTCGATTTGGGTTGCTTTCTGCTCGATTTGGATCAAAGTGCACCCCGAGGCAAGATCAAAGTACAAGGGCATAATTCGAGAAATCAAGAGTAGCACATATAATATGCATCGATAGGGTACAAGGTCGTCGCGGCTTCCAAACACACGAGGATTAAAATACAAGGCACAATCACAAGAAATCAAGAGTAGCAGTATATAATATACGGTACAAGGTCGTGGCTGGTATGATACATGATGCGTGTCAAGATAAGGACCGATAATACAAGGGCGGGGCAAGAAAGTGCGGGTCATATCGTGGAATATGTATGGTAATTTTGACAGTACAAGGGATAGGTGAGCGCCCTGGCTATAGATAGCAGCACAAGATAGCAAGGATGTGGGGAATTACGAGCTGGCGCCAGCCACCGAGGAAGTAGGCCTCAAAAAGGAATATCATGATGGGGAGCGAGATCGGAACCGAGAGAGTTGGTCGCCCATCTGTAAATGAGAATGTGAGGGAGAAGTCCATGTGGATTGAAGAACGAACTCACCAGCCGCTGGATGGGTGTAGGCCGGGGGAGCATCGCAGGCGGGTTTTGGCGGCGCGTCGCAAATTGGGCAGGGGTCGCATCTAGGGCAGTAATAGACGTCCTCGTCGTCGGAGTCATAGGTCTCTACAGGGACAGCTCTAAGTGGCTGGTCGAAATGGATGAGGCCGGGACAAACGAGAAAACGGAGAAGGGTAACCGTGACGGACCATTTGGGGTAGAAATACTGCGGGTGGACGCTTGGAGGCCATAAAACTTCGAGTGCGCCAGCCTTTTATCGAGCGAGGTGAACGTAGACAATAGATACGGGATGAGTTCCATCGACGTTTCTACCAAAGCAGACAATAGCAAGGAAGCGTCAGGCAGACAAAAAGAGGTGCTCCCGTGACATCTTGATTTGTGCCTCGAGGAGAGCGGGGGCTCCACCGTGATGAAACACAGTGAAGGAGGAAGGCGTACGAGGAACGGGATCGCGGCTGGCGTTGGCACCGATTAGGATCGCTTGCGCGGCCGATCATACACAGCCACGTCGGCGGAGGTCGTAAGATGTCGTAAGTAGCATTACGCGGCGGTCCCGCCCATCATCCTCAACCTCTAGATATCGATCTCCCCAACCGAGCTCGCGCACCCGGTTCTCCGTCACGCTGAAATGCAAAAATTAATGATATAACTTGCCCACTTCTGGCTTTTATTAAGTTAATGTAAGACCGTGTGGACCCTTGGTCGGGTTATAGTCACTTATATTCTTTCTACAGGCCGCTATTTCTCGTGCATACAAAGTACATATAATTACAGCTCTACCAGACCGCGTGGATCCTTGGTTAGGTCACCGAGTTCTCGTGAAATGTCGATGATGTATTCTCGGAGGTGGTGGTTCGATTCCACCCGCGGTCTAAAGGACATGATCAGTTTTTTGGGGGTTTGTATGAATTACTCAACATTGAGACGGGATACCACCTATTGGCGGCCCCGGTTGGCGGCCCAAACCAATTTTATTCATTTTCAATACAAATGTTGTCTGGGCGCAACATCAGGAATCAACAGTGTACTCCCAAGTTGAAGCTGTCGAACCCCAAGGCACGACATCGAATGCGCGCACCTGGAACGTACAACGTAGCGGATTGGCCCTCGGATTCAGGCATCAACTGCTCGCTGCAACCGAATGGAAATTTCTTCGGGGGCGAGGGCCTCATCGGAGGTCATAAGTCAGTAGGCAATGAACGTAGATGGAATATTTAATCTCCTCACCCCGAGTCAAATTGAGAAAAGTGGGGACATATTTGAGAAATCACGATTTAGTATGGAACGGGAATTGCCTTCAGACCGGACCAGGTACACTCTCGGTGTCTGTGGACAGAACTAACCTCACTTATCGGTTGGCTATGAAAGAGGGCACTTCGGGTGCCTCCGTTGCATTCCGACAGGAAAGGGCTGCAATACCAAAATGTAAGCAACGTACTTACGAGCGATTCGGAGTAGCCGCTTATATTCTTTCTACAGGCCGCTATTTCTCATGCATACAAAGTGCATTCTTTAATCCTCTCGATGTTGTGATTTGCGGCACCATTTTCCCCACTCGATCTACAGCATATCTCAACCTTTGATGAGATATTAAAGCTCTACAAGACCGTGTGGATCCTTGGTTAGGTCACCGAGTTCTCGTAGTAGCGAACCGTCAATGTATTCTCGGAGGTGGTGGTTTCGATTCCACCCGCGGTCTGAAGGACACGATCAGTTTTTTTTTTTTTGGTTTCATATGAATTACAGGAAGCTATTAGAGCAGAGATCAATACAAAGGTACATCGTTAAGTAGTGAACGTTGAACGTTAACATGGAGACAGAGCCGTGTTCAGGGAGTATGAAATGAACGCGGACAGACGTACTGTTCGCAAGCAGTCAGGGAGTCCTGCAGGCATCTAGAATATTGAATCTTCTTACCCCGAATCGAGATTGAGGAAAGTGGAGCCGTACCTTTACCTGCAACCTGCAAACTCAAATCAGTATTTAGTGTGGAACGGGGCACCCTCCTCGGGCACTCTCGGTGCCTGTGAAACAGAACGAACCTCATTTATTGACCGACTATGAACAGAGAGCACTGCGGGTGCCTCTGTTGAATTCCGACAGGAAAGGGCTGCAATACAGAAATGATTCAGCAGCAGGAGATGCGCCAAAAGACGTGTCGCTCCGTAAGTAATTAGATTGTTTTATTTTGGCTTTGCTTAGATGTCGTCGCGTCACTACGCAAGGACTACTTGAGAGTAGGAGGATGCTAGGATTCATTTCCGAGTCAATTCTGGGGTAGATTAGTAGATGCTGCAGGTGGTCTGCGGATCAGCTGAGCGCTCAGAATCTGCTGCTCAAGGCTGTGGCTGTGCGTATCGTTGCAGCCATCCCAGTAAGGATCGGGTTGCTAACTGAGCGCGGGCGTCGAAGAAATAAACACGCTGTTCCAGGTAGGATGAGGAATAGATACACATTGGCAAGTCCCTCGTCGCCAGTAGCAAGAGACCAGGTAAGGTACGCGTCAGCCATATGCTGCATCTGGGATGCAAACGCATCGACCAGGATCTGTGTGCGATCCCGTCGAGTACGCGGTCTCGGTAGCGTCCAAATAGCTTGCTGAATTCAGAGTAAGTAAGATTTTCAGAGACACATGAGACACAACACACTTATGATGCTCGCGCAAATGTTCCAGCAGGCTTTCATCAGTGAGTTCAATGTCTTCCTCTGTCATGGCTTCTCCGGCGTGGCTGATATCTGCAGCGACTCGTCCATGGAGTACATCGTCTTCGTAGGCCCATTCACCTCCATGTCATTGTCGTTGAGCGTGTCTGGGACATCGCGAAGGGCGTTGTGCAGCCGGCGTTCATTCTCACTCATATCTAAGGGATTTTTAGTGAGATGAAGATGGCTTAATTTAAAACTTACTCCTGAGGCAATCCGCCTTCTCTGCATCTTCGAACTGTTTGAGGAGAAGAATGTCCCTTTGGGATAAGCTTTTCCCAGTGAGTCTTCACGATGCGACCTGATGAGTTGCGATGGGAGCTGCCAATTTTGAGATGAGAAGAAGAGGAAGTAGAGGCCTTCCTATTAGCTGCATGGGCGGCGCGGGCGGCGGCAGTGAGCGGGGCCATTGGAAAGGAAAAACACGCTACTAGGGAATGGTATATGTCACTGTGTGACACACGCGGTTCGCGTCGTGGCACGAGCTGTCACGTTTGCGTGATTTTAGTCACGTGTGTACACACACCTCTACTCTTTCCTCCTTCGCCTCCGTTGCCCATCCATTGGTTTCTCTCTGTAAGTGCTGTAATTTTGGCTGCTCACATGTACCTGGCTCTCTCGGTTTGGACTCAAACCAGGGACCCCCGTAGAGAGCTGGATGCAGCAGAGCAGCCTTGTGCCACTCGACCTCTGACGCGTTTTTTTTTCGCAGATCTCGCGATGCTCTGGCTACCATTGGCCAGAAAGGTTCGGATATATTTCCTCTTTACCCTCCCTACCTCAATCTTAGCTAGACACGCTCGGGGAACGAATTTTCGCCTTTCTCCACCATAACCGCCCTTCGCGCAGAAGCCTTCGACTTCGCGCCCCTGCTTGCGGAAGCGATTCGCGGCGAAGGGCGCGGGGAATATGATCAAGAGGAAGCCCAGGAATCCCCGGACGACCCACCGCTGGAGCGGCCTGCCCCCGCCACTTGACCCTTTTGACGCCGTCGACGATATCAAGGCCTCACCTGCTCCAAAACCACGCCGGACCGCGTTCGACGATCTGCAGGACGGGAAGAAACCTCTCCCCTCGATCTCGCGAAGCCACAAGCGCCGAAAGCACTCCCGCGCTGCCAACATCCGCGAAAATGGACACACACCACGCACCAGCACCATCCGCGACTACGTGGGCAAGTCCGCGCCGATCCCCACATCTCTCAACACCGAAAAACTCCCCGCGGCGCACGGAGGATACGCCGCTAAGGCCGCGGATGCCTGGGGCTCGAAGAAGCGGCGCAGCGTCGCCGATTTTCTGGGGCTGGGGTTCACTGTTGTGAAGTGGAATGGGATGTGCGTGCTTATTCCCCCCCCCTTTTTCCCATGCCCATACTGTCTCAGAGACCCACGCCCGCTCATCGACGCACAAGGCCGCGTGTTTGCAGTACTTGCGGGACAGCCGAATGCAGCCCGCTACGCCGACTCTGTTGCTGCTGCCTACCGCGCGATCCGCGATGCAGGGGCCGCAGCCAATTTCTCAAGTGAGATGCGAAAGCACCGACGCGGGCTCTACGCCGTAGTTAATGTCGGCCTTTCATACGGCAAGGGCCAAACGATTCCCTCGCGTCTCCACCATCGCCTCCATGGGGACATGGCTGAGGGGTTGCTCGCTAACGAGCATGTCTGTCGCATGGCTCATTTCGCCAGTGGTGAGTCGTCACTCAGATCTTTTCTTTGTCCCTGCGCTAACCTATTAATTGAGCCACTTTCGCGCTTTGGGCGCCGCGTCTTTATCAATATTACCTCGCCCACGACAGGGACCTCCACCAACACCACCTCCGCCAACGCCTCCCCCACCTCCGTCGGCCCTTCGCGAAGTCCGTCTTCTCATCTGCAGCCTTCAATTTCGGGCCGAGTGTGTGGACATTCCGCCACCGCGACGTTCTCAACGTCCCATTCGGCTGGTGCGCCGTGCAAGCATTGGGTGAGTTCGACCCCGTCGAAGGCGGGCATCTCGCCCTCTGGGACCTGAAACTCCTTGTGGAATTTCCTGCGGGCGCCTTGATCCTCCTCCCCTCGGCGACCATCGCGCACTCAAATGTCCCCGCCCAAGACGGCGACAAGCGCATCTCGTTTACTCAATACACCCCCGGCGGTCTCATTCGCTACGTAGACAATGGGTTTCGGACGGAGGCGGCCTTGGAACGGGAGGATCCAATCGAGTTTGCGCGATTGGCTGCGTTGAAGGATTCGCGCTGGGTGATGGGCTTAGGGCTTTTGAGTACATTAGATGAACTGCTACCAGATGAAGGGTTTTTATCTTAGTTTATTTTCAGCGACACTGATGTCGAGATGTCAGAACCGGTCCCAGCACCAAGAGGTCCCGGGAAGTTAGCGATAAAATAATCCTCAATACCTCGAGGGTTTATTTAGTTTCGCAAAATAGAGGGGAAAACGGTGGACGCTCGGTCTCGGCGCTGTTGCCATAATCCATTGAGCACGATCCTGGCCAAGTCCCTGCAAGGGGAGTCGGTGCCTCTTCCCATGGATACCTCGTTGAATGGAAGCCGGAGGGAGCAAGTGGGGAAGTGGACAAAGTTTTTCAAGTGGGTGTATTAGCGATCGGCGATCAACTCAGCAGCCGAGGTAGGCACAGCCACAGCTGCCGCCTCCGCCTTCTCAGTCGCTAGCTCCACCATGTTCATCACGGTCGAGTTTTCAATCTTCTTTCACCGCTGCGGGCAACAAACAATGGGATGGTTTCAAGAAACTCGTCCATTTGGAGTCTACTACATCTACACTAGGCGCTACCCAATACATTTTTGTACAAAAATACGAGGCAGCCCAGCGCCAGCAAGAGGTTGAGAATGATCATGCACTGCCCGCAGCTCGGGAGAATCTGACGCTTCCGGCCTCCTGTCTTTTTCCACAGCATGATATCGTTTGGCCCACTTAGTTCCCTCGACCTTGCTGCGATGATCGTAGTGATACCGTTGACTTCGGCGGCCTGCCTTCAACGTCAAATCTGGAAATGGGGAACTGGATTTCCAGACTTACTGTCACGGTTTGCGCCCAGTCAAGCACTCCAACCTTTAATTCGTCCACCGTCTCGCCAGTCCATCAATCAAATATGTACACCGTGCCATGGTCGCTTCCACTGACGACACAGCTTCCATCGTCCGCAAAACAAACTTGGCGTGGCCTCGCATACGATTTCGTGGTCTTGATTTCAAATGTTTTGACTCGGTGTTCATCGTCAAGTCGATAGAGTGCAACTCCTTGGAATGGATCATCAAGGCAGAAAAATCCTTTTCGTGAATGCACATTAGCATCGCCGCTGGGATTGGGAGCGTTAGCATGGTTTTGATGATTGGGAGATATTCACGTACATCATCCCACCGACTTGCCGGGTACGCACCGTTTCTCCAGTAGAACCTCGTAACGTATGGCTAACTGAAAGTTAGAGACTGAGACCTTATGAAAAGTGAGGCTAATTACATCCGACCATCATGCAGCCCAAAAACCATGATTTCCTGCTCATTGTTTTTGAAATCTCCAAACGCAATAGCCTTCGGTACAAAGTTCTCAATAACGACGGAAAAGATGGGCTGTGGCGTGATGGAGCGATCAATGGCGTAGGATTGAACCACTGAATTGCGGTGACAAACGATGAGCCGGTTTGAGGCCGAGTCGAATGCAAGCCCCGTCACTTCCCCAGCGTTGACTAGCTGGACGGAGTGAAGCTCCTCAAATCCCTGTTCGACCTCATCAGCCTCCCATCTGCGCCGCAATTAAAAAGCATACCGCTGCGCCAGCTTGTTTCCAGCCAATCAGCTGCCCGTTCTGAGTTCCAAAGAATAGAATCTCGGCCGATTCGTCTTCTCGCCTTGCCCAGGTCATACATGTGGTCGAACCACGGTTGCCAGAACCGCTCGGACGCTGGACGGGTTTCATGGTCTCGAGGTTCCACACCCTCGTCCCATCCGTTCCTAGAACAAATTAACAAGGAATAATTGCCGCTGAATAGCGATGCCTACCACCGCTGGCCAGAAATTTCCCGTCTTCAGTGACCCTAAGACAGACAATTGCTCCATGGTGTCCTCTAAGTGCGCCGGCCGCTGCGTACTTAGACCGAGCGTTTTCAAAGAAAGAGTACATTTGTGTATCCACAAGTCGGTAGCCGGACAGTAACTTTCAAGTGTGAACACCTGGAAAGCTGCGGGGAGTCTGAGAGACGAAAATCGCTACTCGACATTGTCCTATTATGGCCCGGTAAACAATAAGAGCAACAAGGTTATGTACGGCGGATTATTGTTTTACGTCTGCAGCCTTCGGCATCAGCCTTACCTTTATTTGTGCGCACCATGCTTCCATTTCTTCCTGCTCTCACCATCATGACCTCGGTGCCGACTTCTTCACCGTTTGCTGAGCCCCCGCCCGCCCCTCGTCCTGTTGTCCTCCTCTTGTCGATGACCGACCTCTTTACGACTGTAGCCGAACCTTTACTTGCCCATACCAAGCTTCCCCGGCCCAGCATAAAGCGCGACACCACCCCCATCTTTACTCGCAAGGGCCGCCACACCAGCACCACGCTCATCTCGTTTTACACCAATACCACGAGCTCGATCGAGCCCTCTCTCACACTTTAGCGATGAGGGGCCGTTCGACATGGAAACAACCCCAGAGGCGATGCCCTCGGCGATCATTGCCTCTGCGATCCCCAACAATGCTCTCATTCCGAGACCCAAACATGCCCAGCTCAGCATGGACTCGCTAAAAGTCATCAACGTCAAGGACCGACAGGCTATCAAAGTGCGCAATCCACATAATTTTTCCGTTCGCTGCTGATCTCAAACCCAGAACCACATCAATGTTGTCGCACCCCAGTTTCTCAAGGAGTCTGTTTGCTACTCCAAGCAAGGTGCTGAAGCCCTCGAAAAATTCAATCAACAGGTATTTCACACTCTCTCCTCTTTCCATGCTCTCTCGGGTCGCTGAAACTTTCAAGATTCTGTCCGATTTTCCGTTGTTGATGGCATACGAAGCCCAGTGGCCGCTCAAATACTTCACTATTGCGCACTTGAAGTATACCTCCAATCAGTCTCGCGCAAAACATGGCAAGACCGCTGCCACAGGCGCAGCGAGTCGCAAATGATCTCATTTTCACCAATGTTTGTCCGCCTACTTTTTTGTCGTAGCCCTCAACTCATATCCCCGTAGGAGTCTGATACCTCTTGTTTGTGCGGCTGTAGAGTACCGTACATGTTTTCTGCCTTACTGTGAATCAGACGCACAATGCTCGAATGGGGTGCACGGATCAATAAAATGATCGGCGAGTTAGGCAGCAGCTGTGCAACGGATCATGAATCATGATTGATCGGTAGCGAACAATCGTGATCTGTCATTCTGCTTTGGATCCGCCGCAACAAGAATCAAGCGACGGGGCCCGAAAGCTCTGCCGCCACTGAACAATAAGTTGCTACCACGTTCCTTGACCCGTTTTAATCCACGGCTCCGGACACTCATTCAAGAAGCCAAAGAATCCCCTGGAAGAATCGTACAGGGACAAAAGGGCAGGCCCACGTTGCTGGGCGCGAGGCGCATCTCGAGGTATTTTTGGCCCGGTCTTTGTATTTTTATTGCCTCACCTCTCCCGGAATCCCAAAACAAACAAAAGGGCTGCCTCACAGTGCTGAGCGCGAGGCACAGTGCAATATATTTAATTGTCCGATTTTCAAGCATTCTGCCACACCTCCGCGGGAATCCACTGAAAGGATTACCTGCAGACAAAAAGCCCGCCGCGCAGCACTGAGCGCGAGGCGCATCACAATATATTCAATTGTCGGACTTTTCGACTTCGGCGAAGCCTCGACTCCACTCAGACGGGTTTTGCTGCCATAGTCCACGGGAAGTATTCCACGAAAACCTGTCCGCTCACAATACCTGCGACAAAATCCCGTGGGATACCTACCAGAAATACCGCCCCTGCACTTTCTATAAGACCAAATAGTATAGCGCGCAATCAAACCTTTCTCTCTTCAACAGTCATTCCCAACATGGTCAATAACCGCCGCTTTATAAAAAACCATCCACGTGTTAGTCCTCTGTTTTCTCGTCCGTGCCTCCAAAAGTGACGTTTCCATTCTTTCAGACATTTCATAACTTCCTTCGGGGACGTGTTTACTCCGCTTCCTCTCCTCTGCCTTCATTTCTACCCATCTACACACGTTCGGCATCAGCCAATCCCAACGATTCTCGCTTCCCCTGCGTTGAGAGTGTCATGGACGGCCTTGGCTTCCAACCCCATGTCCATGACATCACGGTCACTCTCAAACATGGACGTGCGACATCGACATTCCGCATATTCTTCAAGCGCCACATTCGGCTGCCCCATAACGCGGCCCTCGATATCCAAGGCGACCTTGTTGTGATGCGCTCTGCGCACAAGAATCCCGAGTCCGTTGTTAATACACGTTCCTCAGACCGAAGACTCATCGATTTGACTGTCCACCAGTAAGCCCCTTGTCCACTTTTCTTCTGCCCGCACCGATAATTTTTCAGCATCGCCCCTACGCTGAAGACGCTTCAGCAAAATCGAAGGATGCGTGTACCGCGAGAATTGGTTGTAGTCCAGGGGCGGCGTTAGCTTGACCATCTTAACCATACACACAACTCCGTTTTCTTGATTGTACCCAACATGTGCCTCAATGTAATCAATTTCTTGACCACCACGCACGTACCTCGAAATAATTGACTTCTCAAATAATCCCATTCCGTAGATTGAGCATGCCCCTTGCGAAGATGATCTATAAATTTCCGATCAGAGAAGAATTCTGGCAAACAATAAGGCTTGTTGCACGTTGAAATACAATAAAGCCGGGGTCTTTAAAAGCCGCCTGGGCTCGTCGCACTTCACCCATACCATTCTGCACCTCCCTTTCCAGACCTCCGTTTTCTGTCGATCTTCTGCGCTCTCTTTCTTCAAGTCTGACGGTGTTCACACTGCAGACTTATCCAACCAATCAATCTCTCCTATCCTCCGTCCGGCGTACACTTCTCGCACCATGGATGACGATAGCGATATGACCCCAGTTAACCACGCGGTGGAGGCAAGATCTGCATCTATCCTTGTGTCGGGTTGCTGAGGTTTTATTTAGCCCACACCCGCAGTTGCCTCAAGTAATAGCAAAAAACAAGCTGTACCCGGCCCAACGCGAGCAAATTATGATGCGGTCGGTAAAGCGGTTTGGGCGGAATGATGGGCTACTGACAATTACAAAGATGCAAGACCAGATTGCATATCTTCAGGCTTCGCTTTTACAGGAAAAACGCCGTCGCCGTGAACTTGAGGCTAAACACGGAGATGTGGAGGCGTTGCGAGATGAAACTGTGCAGTATGTCGCCGAATACGAAATAAAATGTGCCGAGCACTTCGGAAGGGAAGCGCTGCAACTTAGGGGACAGTTAGACGAGACAGAGAAGCAGGTCGAAGAAACTGCGACAGCACTCGACCATGAGAAGCAGAAGACTGTATGTTCTTTATCTTCGTGTTACAGAGCTTTCTTTTGACATGTAGCAAATGTTCTAGGCTGAGATGGGTGCCCAACTGGCGGCACAACAGACAGAGCACGAGAAACAGAACGTATGTGCCAATCTGTGGACCAGGAACAGATATTATTCAGTTCTTTTTTAGGCAGAGAAAACCACTGAAATTCTGGCCATGATGTCCAAGTTGCGACCATCGCAACCGTTTGCTCCCGCCGTCGATCGAGATTTTCCCCAAAATCTGCCTCGAATGCTGCCACAGTTCATCTCCCCCGGGACCCGGAGATCGCGTGCCCTAGAGAGGGTTATTAAGACTTCGAATGGCCGCATACCGGTTGTTCCCCTTCGGCCCGCATCTCCCTCCGGTTCGGCCGGTGTCAGCACTGAGATCCCGGTCCAGGTTATGAATTATGACGGACAGCACGAGGATGATATTAGTTTCATCACGGACTTGATCAAAAAAATTATGTCGGATATGGGTATTGAGAGCGCTGCCGTGAGCCGCAAACAGAAGAAGAAGAAACGCGCACATACCAAACTATCTCTGGAGGTCAAAAGTCAGCAGTCTTTGATGGAGAAGGAGGACGATCTTTTATATAAAGTCGGTTGACTATCATGTTAAATTCTCATCTAATTGTTTTCTTCAGCGAGGCCTGCGTGAAGTTTGGCGCAAGACCCATGCCCTGTCAATAGCAAACGATTTCAAAAGCTACCAACCTATACCGTTGGAACGTGTCGAGGCGTGCAACAATGGGGAAGGCGGACCTGAGCCTGGGGAGTACACCCTCGACTTCAGCGAAGGATACCTGACATCCTTGTGGAACAAGAAGGTCATTAACAAGCTCACCCAAAGCTTCCTTGCTGCACATACTACTTCCAGCCATGGCTGGGGCCTCCCACAAGTAACCACTGAATATGTCCAGGGCGAATTCTATGGGCAGCTGAAGAGGTCACAGCAGGCTTGGGCACAGTGGCGTCCTCGTTATATCTTCAACTTGAATAGAATGGAGACAGAGGCGGAGGTTAGGGCACGCGTCGAGGCTTACCAGGGGGATCGGCAGGAGAGAGTTAATACCCGTTCTAGCAAAAAAGCTGTGGGTGAAACAACCACCAATCCCTCTCCGTTGTTAATATTGTTTCAGAAATTAGACAGGCGTACAAAGACCGTGGAGAAGGTCGTAGCAATCAAGACTTTGTCGCAGGCCCCCGATCTCCAGTTTTGGCTCCTACTGAAGAAGATTCTTGCGTATCTTGATATTGGGGGGATGTCTTCAGAAGATTCCGGGGTACGGGACCAGGATGGACTCACGGTGAATGTCTACTATGTGAGACTCTGTGCCTGGCGAGCCTCGACCATCACAGATTATGTTCGCATCGTTGATGACACCGCCAAAAAAATGAAAACCGGGGTGAACCGAGCAATGCCTCGAATCCGGGAGAAAGATGCTCAAGTTGGCCGTTCAGGACCTCCAACGGGTCTCCCCAAAAAAATGTACGATGAAAAGTGGTTGGCAGACAGGGTCAAGAAGAACCCAGACTACGAGGAGGAGCTGGAGGTCTCCAAGGAGGCATTTGAATTCATGGTTGCGGCCACTAGTAGTCTCGTGCCTTGAAGCTGGTGTACTAGTAGCAATCATGTATGAATGATTCATTTATTTCTTGGACAAAGATCAGAAGGACTTTGGCCCAAAATAAGTCTTGATACGGGTTGAAATCTGTCGTGTGATGAAACACTCGGCAGAGATGTATGGCTCGGTAGGTAGGTGGTAGGAGATGGCAGAGAATCGATGATCGAGGATCGGCATCTGCTGCAGCCTGAGTCACAGCACGTGTGCGCGGTATCACGCTGCACAGCCACATCATTTTTTTTTTTTCGACGCTCTACGCATCTTGACCGCACTGTGCGCTGTTACACACTGCACAGAGCTCAGCCATTCTCAAAATTATCGCCATGAACTACTCGATTGAGCCCCAACAGCGATTCGTGGATCGGACTTGTCCGTCGGTCCCAGTGGGTTTGCCGATTTGCACATCTTGTACCTGCTGATCTGTCCCCTTCAGGTCTCGGGAATCATTACTGGTGCTGTCCGCGCGGGAAACGAGATCTACAGTGTCTACTGTGGGGACCCTTGGTTCACATTACATGTTCCAGCCGCACAAGAAGCACCGGCCCCTCGCACAACCGACATCGCAGGCAACTTCTTCACCCCCACATTTATATCTCCCCAAACCCCGTATCTTTTATTTATTCCGGCTCACGAGCCCTGGTACGGTCCTCTTCTTGGGCGACTTAGATACAACTCAACGCGCATCCCAATTATTCAACGCGGCGATAAAAAATGGATGTTACGGGCAGATGTCATGGATGAATGGCGTGCATTGGAGCTTAATTTGCGGGCAGTTGTTGCCGCAATGATGGAGCTCACAGTCGTTGAATACCCCAAGGAAATGAGTCCCTTCGGCTATCCAGATCGCTTCGGCTATATGGAGTCATATCGTTCAGCCAACGCCGCCCGACAGGTCGCGCTGAGGTCCATCACCGGCTTCTTGCCACTAATCGGACACCTTTCCATGTTCTTCCTCTTGCTACGAATCTGCGACCGGGAGAACTGGAGGGAGGATGTGTGCAAGAAGTCAGGTGTTCACCCCCAGTGGTTTGCCCATCTCGAGAACTCGGCTGCCGGAGACTTCAACATCCCTCGTATCGGTGGATTGTTTGATTTATGTCTCCCGCCCAACACAAACCCCTCTTCCCTTGAACGAACCCAAATGGATACTATCATCGGTGCCATAATAAAATATAGCCTCCCTATCCCAATGTATTTTTCTTGGGGTTCTATTGATTCGTGGCCTACCGTTCCGCTGCCCCACAGCCTAAAGAAACTGGAGTTCATTCCGGACCATCTCGAAATACGCTACTTGCGCACCATACCCGGTCGGGTCGCTTTCAGCCCATGGACCAGGACTTGGTACGCAGATGTGACCAAGTTCTCTACTTGTCGAGAGAGCCACCCATTCACCCACTTCCCATCATCTACTGCCCATCCGGCGGAACGTTTCGCTGCAGCACCTTTCCCGGTTGAACAATACAGTGGCCAGCTCCCCGGTGAAGAACTTGACCAGTTTCTTTCCCGCAGAGACAGCGTCAACAGGGACCGTGCCGCCCATGAAAATACAGACGACACAAACCTCCGTATTCAAAGGGAGGAGCTTGCAAAGAAGGAAGACGTACCATGGGACCACGGGGCTCGGGTCTATGTATGGGAGATAAGCAACGGCCACTACATCCGCCGGTTGGCTAAGCCCGTTGACTATAATGCCATCTGGGCAGACTACTCACCAACTATGCGCATCTATGATGCATTCACTAACGAGTGGGATGTGTGCGAAGCATTGGGTCGCGATAGTTTTGATGCTCCTTCGCCAAGCTGGGCAGCCGATAACGATCTCGAGGTCGAGGTTCCGAGAGAGATGTTACCGGAAAAACCCAACGCGACCCGCGCCGGAGCCCACACGTCCGAAGCCGACTTGAGCCGTGTACATCCCTCCCCCCCTCTCATCGGCAAGGCCTCTCACTATGCAGGCATTGGAGAAACTGTCCAGGACATCGTGTATCTTCGCTTTGGGTGTATGGTTGGCTCAAAGACTTTCCCTACAACTACGACCCACGAAGCTCTCCCGAAGGATAACGTCGTCGCAAAGACGTTGGGAGATAAGGATATTCAGCTGCCATCCCCCGACAAACTCCACTGCCTGAAACGGTTTCTTGCGGAATGTGTCCAGGCTGGCAAGGACGGGAACCTTGAAAAAATTCATCATGCCCTTCTCGATTTCCACAACACCTCGTCTAGGATTCATTCACCCTGGAATATTGATGTTCGCACAATTCGGTCCCCCCATGAGGTATTATACCTGCTGCAGGAATGTGACGACCCCGGACCGTTGTCCATCATATTGTACAGCGCAACCACCGTTCTCGAAATAGTTCGTCAGAACTGGGGGCCTCGCATCCCCCACATTGCACAGCGCCTCCTTGCTCGCGGAATTGGCTTTGGACTCTCCGTCCGTCGTAAGCAACCTTCGCCCAGAACTATATCTCTGGGATTCGACTTTGGCGCGCCTGGCATATACTAGGGCCTAGGATATCGCCGACAAGGCTATAAACCCGATCAACTAGATTATCGAGCATACGTCAATATATTGCAACGGTTCCTGCGATCTCGTCGAGGCAGGATTGCTCTGAGGGTCGGGGGGATAGTTGGACGCCTTGCTCGAGATGTTGTCTCCTCTGACGATGTTTGTCTCGGGCCAAGCGACGATGTTGAGGAGCATGGCGTTTGGGTACAAGATAAGGGGACGCATAGTGCTTATTGGGATGAGCAATTGACCGGAGATGAAATCGATCTTATCTGCGGCGTCTACCATGTCGCAACAGGTGGGTTAATCTCCTTCTGAGTTCTAATAACACACGAAGTTGACGCACATCTCAGGCCAACGTGATCCTGGTTCCGCTAAAAACCGACAAACTACAGCTATATCGTGGTGGCCGCGCCCTATGGCATTCTATGGATCGGGAATCAATGCTGGCTGGTGGAATCCGGCATGCGAGCACTTTTATCAGAGACGTCTAGCGCAGATCATTCAAGGAGATGCCTCTCTCTTGAGTCAGAACGACTGGAAAAACAATTTGAAGATGGAAAAAAAATGTGTTCAGTATTTCGATGGAATTGAGCGCTGTGCGGCTCGTATTTTACAGATCTTACGCCCTTGAGGCTCCCTTCAATCTTGGTCGTCATCAGATAGGTTGTACGTCGGTAATTCTTGAGATAAAATATCGTTTGGATACAGCTCAGCCTCGGATGAAGTGCAGCAGGGCAGCAGATGAGTCGCAGATGAGCTGCAGCTCATCTGCGGTATTATTTCAGCAAGGCTGAAAGTAGGACTTTCTACGGCGGTTTCGGAGACGGCCGAAAGTACGGGTGAAACTTATTGTTTCGGACGTGCCGGAACCGTTGCAGAAACTTTTGTTTTCCAAGTCCATTTCGGCATCGCTGAAGCGTATACATTCAGATGGGCTGATACCGCACCTGAAATTAACACTGTTGGGTACGCCTTCAGTGCTATTGAAACCACAGCTGACATCGGTGCTTCCAGTCTTGCTGAAAGCACGACCGAATCTTAATGTCTCAACATCGTTTTCAGCTTGCCTGATTATAAAAAATTCGGGAGAGCTTTCAGCCCGGCGGTGAAACTATTACATCCAGGGACGTTGTCAGCTCGGCTGAAATTTTACTTTCTCCGGTGTGACTGGGGTACGCCGGCCGGTGTTACAATTAATACCGGATAACTTGCGCGCATGTCGAGGAGTTTCAGCTCTGGGAGAATGTGAGAACGGACTGACTACACGCACCTGGTTAAGTCACGGCCCCCGCGCCCTACGCTTGTGATCGCGTGAATGTAGTCTCCGAGTTGATGGAAGACGACCTTGAGGCAACGCCGTTGTAGCCAAACTTGAAACTGCGCGCGAGTTCTGTTAGATCCAACCTAACCAGACGCAAAGAAACTATCCACTGCGCACCGAGGCCTTAGTTCGTCAGTTCGTCAGCACGTCCGCGTGCCCACGCTCGCTCTCCACCTCGCCCAGATCTCCTACAGCTGTAAAGGCCATCAATAGGTAGGGCAAGAGCACCACGCAGAATTGACATTGGGGAGTTTCTCCTGAGGGGTGAACATCTGAGGTGCATGTCAGCATCTAGAAGAGAGGCCTGGAGAGCGAGACAACACACATCTCGACATGGGTGGGCTTCGCGAGGACACCGCGGCTCCACAATACCAGAACTCCGGCGTCTTCGCGTCGTCGATTACGACGGCGTTGAGTAGCCCACACCCACGCCCGGTCTGCACAAGCGGCGGGTTCAGCGCGCGGACGGCGTCGTGGAACACCTCGGCAAGCGTGGCCGCGCGCAGTGAGCTGCTCGTCGACCGACACGTGGAGCGTAATCGAGGCAACGGTGTAGCCAAGGGGGTTGTGAAGACGTCAATGACCGTTCAGTTCTGCAGGAAAAGTCGTAATACGGACCTAATGACGCCGCGGGTCCTCCCATGGAAGTCGCCCTCCGCATCTATCACAGTGTCCTTGCCCTCCACCATGTACGCCCATCACATATGCGCGCATACATAGAGTCCTCGGGTATATACCTCCACGGCTCGTAGCACATGCCGAGTTGGATCACACGCATACAGTCCGCGCAGTCGAGCCGGAGGATTAGGAAGGTGCGACATCAGTAAGATACTTCCCAAGACTCCGTGCACATACCTAATTAGAGCTCCTTCAGCGAGAGAGTGCTGCATTTGAGGGGAAAGATACACCACTGGAGTAACGCGAGGTCCTTGTACGACAGCAGTGCGGAAGTGGCGAAGCGGGGATTATGAGCAAGCCATCCCAGCCAAAAAGGCGGTGTGCGTTCGACCGGAGCATCTAGAGAGGGTATATAGAGACATGAGCCCCGGAAACAAATGCTCAAGAGACCCCACCAGATGTTTTTCCAACCCGCCGACCGGTGCCCCGAGTGTGAGTCAGATCTCGGCAAGCGGGAAGAAAAAAAGGGTTGGAAGGGGTACACTGGATGACTTACAGTATATTGGGGTCCAATAGAAAAGAACGCTGGCCCGCAGAGAAGGACCACGCGTCCTTGTTGGGGAATTAACGGAATATTCCATTTTGACGCGTTGATTGGTCGAATTGGACTCGGATTGGAGGAAAAAGGTCGTAGGATCCTTCAAGAAGAGTCTATTGATAACTTGAGGACTGAAAGAGAGAGTACTGTGGCGGGAGGAAGTGCTGGGAGCGCGAAGATGGGGGTGAGACGCCAGAGTAAGCGACCACGTGACATATTCCCATGGCACGTCAAGTCGTCGACTCGTACGAAGTCGACCCTCTGCTTGCCACCCGTACTCAAGCGATTACAACGGCATTTTCAATAGAGTTAACAAGGTCCATTGCAAATTAAATAATTGTTTAGACTATGGAAGAGCAGAAAAATCGCACAGAAGCAGGACTAATAGACAATTCTACTCCGACTTGCATTTGTTCTTCGACTTGGAGCGCGTCCTGTATCCCCCAGCGGTCGGCACATCATTATCTTGTGAAGCCTTCTTCCTCTTGGGAATCTAGACGCCCCTCAGGTAAGCAGCGACTAGCACAATATTATTATTTCGAATTTACCTTCGCCTTGCCCGCAAGTTTGTTCTTCCCATTGTTATTTTGGGGCTAGTAACAGTAAGTCGGCAACGAATCGTAGATGTGTGGAATATTACCTCCAAAAAATCATCAAGAGAAAGAAGGCCCTTCGGTTTTGCTTTGGGCTCGACAGCATTCAATGGGCGACGCGATGATTATATGCTAGAGCTCAGCCTGCCTGTGCTTTTGGGTAGCGATTTCCGCTTGGGCTTCAACTCCTCGGACTACGATTTCGAGTTCTGGAGAGGTATAAGATAGTGTTGGGTACCAATAAAATCATTCAACCGACCACTTCTTGCTTATCCTCGAATGCCAATGGCTTTTTCTCGATCTCTAGGCCCTGAAAAGTGGGAGAATCATTCAGCATATGAACAAAGGAAAGGCAAAAAAAACTAACCAAGAATGCAGGTTTGCGGTAGCGCGGTGGTTGCGAAAAGAAGGGATTGTTAGCGTTGCTCATTGCTCTGATGTTCTTTCGATGGAGATCTTCGATGGTAAATCGTCATCGTCGGGTTGCATCATGTCGCCGAAGTCATTAATTGCGTCTTGCACGTCGGTAGCTTCTTCCAGACTAATGTCACGGTCTTCGGCGACAAGTAGGGCGGCGGTGAATGGGGTAAGAATAAAGGTCACGAAATCTTTAAGTGCGATGAGGTTAGAGGTGTCGTCGTACTCGTCAAACTCTCGGGCGCCTCGTCGATGATGGTGGTGAGGGTTTCATATAATTTGTAGCTAAGGGCTTCCTCCTTATTTGAGAGTATGGACAGAAAATTGAATTAATGGCGCAGTATTTGAAAATCAAGACTCACTATCCGCATCGACGTCCGTACAATGCATCGGTAAATGCGAGTTTGGATGCCGAGTTGGTGAATGTGAAAATGTTCCCATCGATGCAGCGGATAAGATTGTTCCAGATGAAGGAAGTTTGCAGGACATCTGGGTCTTGAATCATTGCCAGCGGGGAGTCTTTCAATTTGAGGATACATGCACAGTATTGTAGTCGATCATTTGCGGCCAGTTGTTCTGTTTCCCGAGCTCGATGTATTTTTCGCGATGCTTTTCTTGAGTAATTGCAGCACAGATCTGTAGTTCGGTAAAGGACATGCCGGGACCGCGACGGCCAACTTCATTGATGAAGTCTTGCCGCTTGACAAAAAACGATAGTATTCGCGCGTTCGGAGTTTCGGGGAGGGCATCGTCGCATTACGGTAGGGCAGACCTTCAGGATATTGTCCCATACAAGAGAGGGTGGCTTTAAGACTTGCTTCCTTTGACGTGGTACTGGTTTGAGCGATTTCTTCGGGAGGGCGTTGGCTTTGAACCTACAGGGAGGTGAAATGTGAACGCGCTGGGAGACAAGAGAGAGACACAGCTTCTTGGCAGCTGGTTCTTCGGCGGGTGGTTCTGCAATCTTACGCTTCTTTGGGTTCGTCCAAGAATTCAATCAGCGGTGGATTTTCAACTATAGCTCGGCTTACCTCTGTTACTAATGTTGATTTGTGGGGCTGCTCGGTTTTGTTCTGTTTTGCAATCTAATAATTCGAAGTGAGCAATGGATTTTGGGTGCATATATTCACTAATCTGGTAGTGAGGGCGGCTGATTGGAGGGAAAGGCAGTAAGGTGTCCTCGTCATCCATATTGACATCAGGATTCGGCTGTGGTGGAGGGGAGACGGAGGGTCTGATGGACTCGCGCGGAACGCAGAGGTAATGGTCTCGCCGCTGTGTACTTAGCTTTTCACAGGTAGGTTTACAGTGGCATGTCTTGTAGTTGTTGGTTCTTTTTTTGTTCTGCCCATTGAGATGACAAAAGTATCGGCAAGAAGGAGAGGACGATTCAGAAAGGTCAGTACTAAAACGGGACTCGAGACTCAGGAAGGGGCATGTGAAGGGAGAAATGCATTGGAGTAGATTGACAGAAGTGTCGACGATGAGAAGGCGTTGGGACTGGGTGATCGTTGTGTGGCACTGTACGCGAGCGCTCAGCGGTGGCTTGAGGCAAGAGGCGGAAGAGAAAGCTTTTGATCCGCGGGCATGAGCCTCCGAATCAAACAAACAAGATTTTCGATGTCTGATGTGACGAATTGATGCCGGAGGCTCATGGAGGGCAGTGTAGAAAATACTCAAAAATCACTCATAACAAGTGTATTTTCCCCAAGTGTTATCCGCACACTTGCCTTGACTGCGTCGAAAAACACTCAACTCGGGTACACTCGGCCCGAGTGACAAAATCACGACCTGAGTGATGTGTCAATCAGGCTGAGTGTAATCACTTCCCACAGTGCGCGTTCCTGTTTGACGATTCGAGCGATGTGATCGTTAGCGTCGAAGGCGCCCGGTTTGCAATTATCGTAGCGGAAAGCGGTGCCGACTTTGAGCTGGTTTTCACGGCCCAAGCCGTGCTCGTAAGGCTCCAACCGTTTCCATTTGTAAACGTTTATACACGGTAAAAACCGTTTTTATTTCCATTTAGTTTGCGCAAGGTTGTAAACGGTAAATGGTTAGTAAACAAACGGTTAAATGGTTCAGAATAGCCATTTACCTGCTATGTATCAGGTACCACCTTTCCAAGGATTTCATTTCTTCTGGGATGTCTTAAAATGAGCATAGGGCATGGATCCCGGAGGGAAGGACCTGTTAGGGACTGTGTGCGGCTCAAAGAGCGGGATGCATCCAAATGGAGCAACTCTGGGCGCGATTGATTCATGCACCTGTGATGGTTGGGCCGCGCCGTTAACCCCCGCAGTGAATGAGTATGACCGCAGAGGCTCATCTAATGAACCCAGTGAGGTAGAGAGACAATAACGGAAATTCTGCTATAACACACCACTGTAAGACCTTCCAGTGAGTTGTCTGCCAAATTACCGTTTATAAACTGTTTTAAACGGTTTTAAAATGTTTAAATACCGTTTCCATTTAATTTGCCCAGATGTGTAAACGAAAACTAAATGGTTGGAGCCTTACGTGCTCGTATACCGAAGAATACTGCTGAACGTTGTCGAGGCCTTTTCCCCATTCAGATTCCCATCGCGCCGTTGCGCCTTGAACACTTTGGCGCAAGTCAGCAAGGCTAGCCTCCGACATGGAATTGAGCGCTTTGCGAGCGGTGCTATCGCTGACGGTTGAGCCAAAGCGACAATAAACGCGCTTGACATCCACGTGCGACTTGCACGCAAAGTGCCAGATGCCCAACGGCAGCGCTAGGTCGCCGCTAGCGTAGGAATTCCGACTGATTATGAACGAACTCATTACCCCAACTTGTATCTGGGAGAAACCGCCAGAATTCAACCGGATATATGGAGGAGTGAGGAAAACTACATACCACAGGGTACGGACGCCGCTTACGAATCACCGCGGCTCCCTTCACGCACGGTGCACTGAAGCATTCTGTGAGATACCAAAGAAACTCGTCCGCCTCGCGATACTGGTCGGCAAGGCCTTGAATAGTGAACTTCATGTGGTTCCAAGTAGCAACTTTCACCCCCTTTTTTCTCCCGTTTGTCGTGGCGCGGACATGGCTGCGGCTGTCAGGATCATCGCTCTTTTTGGCAAGCCGGCCAATCCGACGGTATACCTCGTTACCCACAGTTCTTGTAGCCCACGAAGATAAGCAAGGTCTAGCGAATCGGATATCGTCGAGGGATTTTCCGGAGGAGAATGCCGCTGCAAGCTCTTCGGGATGCTTTTGTTTCGGCCGACTTTGGGGATGGTTATATATTAGCTCGATGAGGTCGGCCATCTTGACAGTAGAGGTTCCCTGGAGAAAGCTGGTCACTGCCAACTTGTGACGGTGTGTTCGAGGGTCCGCCTCTCCGGGAACATGGTGGTGGAAAAGCGTGGCCAGGAACTGGCCGAGACTGTCAAACCCGTATGATGCAAAGACATTGTCGATTTTATCCTATTTCGTGCGCTTCGCGGCCCGCAGATGGACCTGGGAGTGAACGGAGGAGGTAGAAGTTGGAGTTAACAGGCTATGAGTGGCGGAGCCAGATCCCGAGGACCCTGGTGGAGGTATCGTCGGAATGGTGAGCGGGCTCAGTGGTTTAAGATGCTTCCACTGCCGAACTTTGGCAACGGGCGGAGCCGGTGGAGGATTTTCTTCCATGAAGTGTCCTGGGAGGTGTCACGGTTCGTTCTACGCATGTTTTGTGCTGGTTTTGGTCCTGGAAACAGAGAAAGACACGTCGATGTGCAACGTAACGGTGTGTGACAGCACGCGTAAAAGTTTTCAAACTCCGCAGTTTACGTAATAATGTCGACTTCCAATGACACTGATCAGGGATCTGACAGACTACAACACACGAGGTACGAGTAATTTTTGCTGTAGCGTCTGTTTATAAGAGACTAGGAGTCGGACAAATGGAGGGAAATTACAACTTGCGGTTCAAGTTCTTTGGTGGCGATGGCATGTCCTACAACAACATGCTCTTGCACCCAATTGTATTTGTTTTCTTCCTCCCATTATTGCCGAATAAAAGTCGCAGCTTATGTCAGGATTTGTCATCCAAAGTTCGAACTCCTTGTGCTTCAACTCTGCCGCTGCGAGTCGGTGAAATAAGGTGCTCATTTTAGGCTAGGAAATCCCAATGTAACTCCAAACTCGCGGAAAACACATTCTTGAATGCATATTGACCTGCCTCCAAAAGAAAATTGTCAACAGACTACAAGTAGGGATGGTCACGGGTACGGGTCAACCCGGCGGGTTTCCGGGTTGGGTCGGCCCGGGTACGGGTACGGGTTCCAATTTTGGTAAACCCGAAACCCTCGGGTGCATCGCGGGTCTGCGAACATCGAATTTATTATGGAATTCAACTCATTTCCATGCAGTTGGACATGGATATGAGATATCAAAGGTACTCATAAGCTTTAATTAAGCATCTAATGCATTTAAAAACCTCAATTAGTGCACATATTTCATGTTTTGAATGTGTTGAACCATCTTGGCAGGCATCAGCAGGCGTCGGCATACGTGATCCGATCATTTCGGACCACCCGTGGACGACCCGTAGACCCGCGGGTTTGGGCCCGGGTTTTCCGGGTTCGGGTCCGGGTCAACTGTTTCATACCCGAACCCGGACCCGTGACCATCCCTAACTACAAGATTCCGAGGTACGAGCGAAATTCTTGTAGCATCTAAACTAGGGTGGAGTCGGAGGCAGCAATTTAACGATCCGGATCCGCCCGACCATCACTCCATCTTGCTCGGTTGTTCCATCTACATCCGAGTCCCAACAACGGTTTCTCTCTTTTTGCGCTCGACTGCGGGTAAGTACAACCAACCAGGATGTCTTGTTCATCAACATTCACAGGCTAGCAGCGAACTAGCCAGAATCGACATGGTGGTCATGCGTGTTGTATCACTGTATGGACGTCCCGGACGCCCATCACTACACAGAGTGTGTAGGTCACGTGATCTCAAACCGTCATATCGCACTTGTCGATACCTCTCTAGACTCTGTGAAGTGATGGGCATCCCGGACGCCCATCACCAGAGGGAGGACAAAACTCGCATGCTTGTCAATACCTCTCTGTGCAGTGATGGGCGTCCGGGACGCCCATCGGTGTACAGAGCAAGTAAAGCATTGAAGAAGATAATATTTCATCTCCCAGCAAATCCCTAAAGACAGAGTGACTTTGGTCCTCAATAATTAATCCATAATGGTTTCGTTATCTCTGTGCAGTAATGAGCATCCCGGACGCCCATCACCAGAGGGAGGACAAAACTCACACGCTTCTCAATACTTTTCTGCTCTCCTGATGGGCGTCCCGGACGCCCGTCACTACCGTTGCATTTATCACCCTTCGAATCAATGGCGACACACTTAGAATTACGTATAATTTTCATGAATCTGGAAAAGAGCCTAAGTTGTAGCTCGCGTACGAAATGAACGACTCACACTGCGACATTCTCTTCGGGGGTATTGCCTAGTGTTACCGGTGTTCGGTTCTGAACCGATGTCGAACCTGAACCGAACCCGAACCGGACCCCATGTTCGGTTCGGGGTTCAGCAGATTCTTGATTTTGCCGAACCGGTGCGAACATGTTCGAACCGATGGGTTAAATCAGCCTATTTGGATGCACTAAATGCATCAGAACTGTGATTCTTTGAGTTGGAATCCAACTTACCATAGTCTCTTGTGTGCACAGTGAGCTGCAATACATTTTTACAGTCAAATATGATTGTTGCGGTGGAGTTGATGGATGATCAGACAGGACAGAAATTATTGAATGTGATGTATGGATGTCTGTCCCCACACAGTCGTCCAAATGTGCTGTTCTGCTGAGATGAAACATACAATATACAGCATTCAAAGGCTTCCCTGGCCACGGAATTGGCTCCTGGTGCGTGGGAATCTTTTTAGGTTCAAAAAGGTTCGAACCTGTCCTGAACCCCAGACCGAACCGGACCTGAGGTCAGGTTCGGGGTTCGGAAATTTTGGCAAAGAACCGGACCGAACCGGACATCGGCAACACTAGTATTGCCTTCTCTTCGCCGAGTCTCTGCCTGCGCAGATAGGACCGCATCGAATGGTGCCGGATCGAGTTCGAAGCGGGAGACGTTGAGAAGCGCAGTATCGATCCGCTCGCAAGCGTGACATCCCTTACACGTCGAACGAGCTCGCCGACACAAAACGCGCGCACCTCCGGGTGAAAACGTAACGTACGCCTTGGACTTTGACCCGCCGCTCCCCGACTCCCACGAATCATTGTCCTGGTGAAGATCAAAAAAGGCTCAGTCAGTCAAAGAGGAAAAAACGACAACGAAAGACAGATGTACCGCATTTCGGATGATTGTGTCTAGTGTGTAGAGCTCGCTTGTGCCGGGGTCCTGGAGCATATAGTCTCGATGGCTCAGGTCAATGACAAATGCGGTGCGAACACGAGGAATAGGGTAGATGGAGGCAGGGCCATCCCGATATTCCATGCGGTCGACAGTGACCTTCTGGGTGGGACGGAATTTACCAATAATTACGAAGGACTTGGCTTCGTCCGGCCAGAATGTGTCGGACTCTGCCAGGTCGGAGTCCTCGTTTAACTCATCGAGATCTACCAGATGCATGAGTACAAATTTCTAGGTGAGGAAAAAAAATCGTGCATACCGGTGGGGGACGGGGGCGCCCCGGAATCCTCACCAGGGTCCTCAAACTCAGAGCCGTTGACGTTAACATCGCCGGCATCTGGGATTTAATGGTGAGTAAGAAAAGTAATGGGAAAAAGTGACAGACCACAGGGAGTGGGGATCGTGCTTGAGGACCGAGAGGTGGTTTGAAGAACCTCCATCACCTCCAGGTCCGAATCCGAGTCGGCGGCATCGGAGTCGGAATCCGAAAGAACCTCGATGACCTCCCGACCGCCTTCGGTCAAGGTGCGCATCTTGATGGCGGAATCGCCAGCAGGCGGCGGTAACCGGATCGGCTGTTGCTCAGCTTTGACCGAAATCGCTGGTCGTGAAGTAGCCGAGGGGAGCGGGGTTTCGATTTTGACGCGAACCGGATCAGAAGGCGTGGCTGGACGCGTCGAGGACGCGTCCAAGCCGGGGTTTTGGTGAATTTGGTGGAGATACTCCTTGAGAGTGGGAATATCGACCCATTCATGGTCGAGGAACTTCCCGGCGTTCAATTTGATGTACATGGGTGAGTAAAGCTGGATTGACGCGTCAGAATCTAAATATGACGCGACGGACGGCAGCACACACGTAGTTCCGGAAGTCCATCAGTTGCCGAGCTGACAGGCCGTCGAGGAAGGCCTGGTCGGCAGGCGTATGCTTTGATGCTGGGTCGGCCCCGGAAGTCATTTTGACGCGCCTTTTGCGCGTCGGGGCGGCGTTTGAGTGGGGATGGTGGTGGTAAGAGGGAAAAAAGAGGATGGACAAAAAATGACACGTGTCTCCTTCCAGAATAGGCTGTTTAGCGAGCACGGTACATTCGAAAATGGCAAGTACCGTGTTTGATCCAAAGGCATCACATTGATGTGAATGTACCTTGTTTGATCTGGATGTACCGTGCTTGTGAATATTCATGCCAGACGCCTTTCGTATATCCTCAACAGATTGCTACACCGCCAATTTGGTCGGAGCTCCCCGGGAGCTCCGAACTACCATATCGGGACTTATAGGCGAGGAGGCGGGAGGAGCTATGTAGAGAAGATAAATAGATGAGTAAGGTCAGAGCGAAGGTGACGGGGGAGGCAAAAATTATGAGAATCAGGGTTTGCCAATGAAATTGACAATACCCGCGAAGAGTCACCTTCGTGTCTCTTGGTCCAGAACAGAGATCAATCAGCAGGGGCAAACATTGCCGACTGGCCAGATCTGATGCCCCTGAACCTGCCAGGTTGCGACAACTTTTATCCCCCAGAACCCAAACAGAGGTCGCAACTTGGCAGGTTGCGACGACTTTGATCCCCCAGAACCCAAACAGAGCCGCAACTTGGCAGGTTGCGACGATGTTGATCCAGAATCCAAACGGAAGTAGCAACTTGGCAGGTTGCGACGACGTTGATCCCCCAGAACCCAAACAGAGGTCACAACTTGGCAGGTTGCGACTCTTATCCCCCAGAACCCAAATGGAAGCCGCAACTTGGCAGGTTGCGACTTGCAATCCCCCAGGACCCCAAATGGACAACTGGGAAGGTTACCCTTCAATCGAGACAACCGAAGCTGTACTCAATCCACCGAGACGCGGATTGTTCCTACAGGGTACAACATTGGGTTGGTACCCAGGGATTCCAGGCCGAAATCGGATGACGATATATCGAAATCGTTGGAGATCCTGGAGCAAGAGTCTGATTCAAAATGGCAGGCTCATTAATATTTCTTGTCCATCTTATGTAGGGCATCGGCACCGCCTCTTCCGGAGCCGTGATCAGTTTGAGATTCCATGCTTTGGTGGGCGCGGCGAACATTTATTTCACGCTGGTTGGCCTTCATAAATAGTATGGAGATGACGGGCTATGAAAATTCTGAGGCCACAGAAAGTTTCGTATTGAGCAGGGCTATCCATTTCCGGGGGATGGCGACTCAAAGGTCGACCCATGTGGTCTCCGCAGCAGACGGTGAGCACGGCGACGACGAGGAACGATGGGGCTGACAACCCTCAGTATCCGGCATGGCATCGTCCTTGGCGTCGTTCTTAGGCTCCTCCTCTCCGCGCGGGGAGGGCGGGACAAGGCCACAGAAGTACTGTACATAAGTAATTAAGAAGCGGTAAACTTATCCAAAGTCGAACGACGATACAGGCAATAATATGGATCGGCTGAAAGCGTGGGGTGCTCACGCCGCAGTATTGTTTGAATATATATTTTGAGGAGAATTTAATAGATTATTTCAGCGCAACAGAGGTGGGGCTTGGACCCGTCCGTCTAACGGTCACAAAAACGGCCGTCACTGCTATGACATGCGCCCCCTGTGCGGTTCTACACTTCCATGGCCCATGGGAAAGCACCAGAGGCCACTGAGATGGAGGGAATGCGGAAACCTTGGAACGGAGAATGTGTGCACTCAAGACTTAATGCGGGTGTTTGCCGTGTCACTTTCCCAATTGAGATTCAAACTCCGCTCAGTATCGGTGGTTTGATGGGTAATTGACGGGGTGCCATATGATGCTGCTAAAATGCTAAGAATATTTGAGGCCATGACAGTACATCTCAAGAGCTCGTTGCATTTTCTGGGGAGTTTCAGGGTCTCGAAACCAATATTCACCATCTTTATTTCAGTATCGGATTGGCACGTGTGATGGCTTGGGTCTTGTTTGACAAAGGTCCAGATGTCCGGAAGTGCCCAGCCAGAAGACCCGGTTTTTAATTCATGGTGGCAGTGCCTTGAGGGGCCTCGGGGTCCCGAATTTGGGTGGAAGTCCGGGTAGAGGCGTGCACAAACTGGTTGAAATATGTTTCACTACATGTTTACTGGCTGCTGTATGAACAGACTGACCTAGAAACATTCAGAATAGGGCCCAAAATGGCAGAGGCTAAGCGTCTGGTGACCGCGGCGAGGCTATTCTCGTCTGAAGACGCCAATAAAAGATTTTCCAAGTCTCCAGGCCTGAATTCAGCAGTCCCACTTGTCATCCGTTTGAGTTGGGCCACCCCCATCGTCCCCATCTCCATCACCGTGACCATCTTGGCATCCGCCTCCGTGGTTGGAATATCGATCCTGGTCTTCCCCTGGTTCGAATTCTTCATCTCGTTCTGAACCGGGATCACCGTTGTCTCCAGACCTCCGTCCACTTTCACCGGAACCATCTCCCGCTGACTCTGACATCTCAACCTCCATGGGATCTCCATAACCCTGCCCTTCATCGTTTGCGGCCGTTCCAGCCAGTTGATTCGCCCCTCCTGGACTGGTGGATCATTAATGGCGGTCGCTTTCGGAGGAATCCATATACGCACGTTCTCGCGGGAATTTCGCCGGAGGGCCGAACTACAACAGGGAACCCCGACAACTTTGCAAGTGCTACTGCCGCATCCGTTACGAAAGGATCGTCATATGACTAAACAGGGCCAAGGCGGGTTGCGTCGGGAAAAGAGGGCCAAAGGCCCATTGCAACCACTGGACTTGACGATAGGATTTGCCCAATTATTCTCTATCCATGTTGCCGCTTCGATGGAGTCATGAATGGACACCAAGCATCCTCCCGTTCGAAGATTATTTTGAATGGAGCTTATGCCTCTCAAAGACATGGGGGACTTAGCCGGCTTGATGTCTCCAGCTCTGAAGTGTTCGTGATGTTTAAATGTGGGGGATGCGTAGTTGGTGAAGGAAGGCGGAGCGGAGAAGGCCGTCGGAGGATTTTGTGCTCTCCATCAGGTTTGGAGGGTTTGGGATTTCAAACGGGACGCGCTATCAGGGCCCTGCGCTTTGGCAGGAACACTAGTAGACATTTTTGATAGATTTCACGCAAAATTTAGGTGTTTTAGATTCGGTTTTTTCGCCTATTAGTAGGGGTTCAAAAAATTAGGTGTTCATCTGCCCGACGTCACCGTCAACAGCACCAAAAGTGTTCAGTTCAGAGGGTCGCGTTACGCGTCACCTTGTTACACTCGGTCGAAATTCAAATAGTACAGTAATGCTGCACGTGACCGTCACGCACGTGTCGGGTTGTTTACGTGTGTTGTTCTCGATCTTGCCACTCGCTTCGACCTTCTCTGCGCGCACTCGTCGCAGACGCGAAGGATCTTAAATCCTCGACCAGTGCCAGATTATGACATCCTCTAACGCCTCATCGTGGCCAGAAAAAGTGGACTATGTCCACATCCACGCGGTACATCCAGACAATAAGAAGATTTTCAAAACGACAGCAGTCTCGCCCACGGACATCCGCACCAACAGAAATAACATCAGCATGGCATGCACGGTGTGCCACAAGAGTGACGAGGACGCGGAACTGCGCAAGTGCGGAAAGGTGCATCGATGCTGCTCGTGGCGTCTATTCTCTGAGAGTCTGACCCAAGGTACCGCAGTGTAAGGGCGTGTGGTACTGCTCGAAGCAGGTGAATCCATATGCACTTCTTTTGAAGCATTTCCTCACCTGAACACCCGCGATCCAGTGCCAAACAGCGCACTGGTATGTTAGCTCCCTCGTCGACCACCGCCTCACATCGATCACAGGCCTCAACACAAGAAACACTGCAAGGCAGGAGAAGTCCACGGAATCCAGAAGCTCATCCAAAACTTCACCTCCAACGTCGTCCTCAACCGGCACCTCCAAGCGTGCTTCATCCAGCACTTCCCCGTCCTGCTGAACGAACCCCGCTCCGTCCTCTCCACGCCCTTCGTTGCACGTGTCGACATCGGCGTTGACCCCGCCGACATCCCCGACTTTTTCCGCATCTTCAACAACGAGCCGGACGCGCCGCGCGCGGCGCAGCTGCAGGGCATGCTTCAGATCAACGCGTTCACGCCGCTCGAGCCCGCGCCGCGGACGCTCGACGAGCTGACGCCGGCCCGGCGCCGCGTGTGGGAGAGCGCCCGGGAGGGCGGCGCGGCGTATGAGACGGAGCCGATTGCGGTGGTTGCGTTAGGGCGCGGCGATTTTGGGCAGCAGATCACCTGCGCGCTGCCGATCGAGGACGACGCGCGCGCGATTGTGCGCCGGGCGTGCCCGTGGACGGTCAAGTCTGCATTCACAGGGAAGGTGACGGAGGCGCCGTTCAATATCGAGACGTGCATGGAGTGAGTTGCGTCTTTCTGCCTTCCTCTCCTCTCCGCTTCGAGTTCTTCCTCGTTTTCGCTTGAGGCTGATTGCGCATTGAATTCACGCAGGTCATAAACACGCACATCCGTGCGGACAAGAAGAACCGTCTCCTCCTGCGCACAGAGATGCTGGAGGAGGACGCGCAGGTCATCCGCGACGCAGCCGCGAAGGCGGATAAACGGGCGGCGCAGCTGCTGCGCCGCCGGATGGCACGCGAGCGCATCTTCCAGCCCGTGGTGCTTGTGGACGGTGTCCCGGGGAAGATGGTCGTCGACATGAATGAATGAATGAGCGAGGCCTCGAGGTTACCTGCGAGAATTTGGGCCCGATATCAATGGCGGTGGGGCAAATAAGGTAAATAAAGAAAATAAATCGCAATAAATTGCCAGTTGCCGACCATCGGGCTTATCTCAGCCTAGTATCTGGATACCACCATTTCCCCTCTATACTAGTGGACCCTGTGTGTAAAAGACCGTCCTCTACTAACTACATCCTCGAAACTATGTCCTTTGGCCCACATTGGGCCAGGTTTGGACGCGGACGCTGAAGCGCAATAGGTGATCTGTGGGATAGAATAGCGGTAAAAGGTCCCACAGGCGGACGAATGGCATTGTACTGGGAAGGGAAAGAAAGGTGGACGGAGCGGGGGGTAAGAGAGGCCGCAGAGCTGGCAGGCTCATAGAGCCGGTGTAACTCCACATGTCCTCCTAGCGTAGTGGGGTGACTCTGCACATTGCCCCAAAGAGGCATGCTCCATTCTTCACAAGTGACAAGGCATCCTCCGACGAGGATAGAGATACCCGTACTGCGACACGCCGTTTTGTTTTGAGATCTGCGGGACTGCATAGAACAGAAGTAGCCTTGACTTTGCCACGGATCTCGCCTTTCAAAGCGAACCGTGACTGGACCTCCTTGGGACTGAGCGCGGTCGGGTCGGCGTCAATGGTTGCTGCAGGGAATCCATGGAGCACCCCGGAGTGCCAACTATCATTTGTCTCGAAGGGTGGACAAGCGTAGTCCTTGGGTAGCCCTAACAGAGGGTGAATGGCAGCCCATATTCTCTTTTTCTGCAGGACCAACGCATGTGGGTCGCACCTGCTCACAATGGGAGCCTTAGCCTGTTATAATGTACCCTACATTGAAGATACAAGTCACACTGACAATCCCGGTATTTCATACCCTCTGGCATAGTCTGAAGAGAACGATCTGCAGGTATGTATAGTGTACACCTTTATATAATATCAGTCTGAAGAGAGTGGTCTGCAACTCGAGGACGAGGACCGATGGAAATATGTCAAGGACCCTCCAGTGCTGCCAATGATGATCGTGCAGTGGCTAGCGCCTGACGACACGCCGGGTACCATTGAGGTCGAGGTCGCCAACCCAGCTTACGACGAGTGGCGCAAGGGAGATGCCAAAACGAAGCGCAGGATCATAGAGATGTGATTATGCCCGCAGCCAGCATCTCGTCGATGACCGTGACACCGTTATACCACTGTTTCTGTGCTGGAGTAGTTGGCCTCTGGTGGATCTTGGTATTGAAGGTGGTGTCGGCCGGGATATTCATAGTATGCTCGGCACCCGGAATGGGCACAACCTCCATCAGCAAATTGACAACTTCTTTTCTGGGTTCTTTCGCATCTATTCCGAGATGGCAACCAAAATCAGAGTTTAGCTTTGGAGAACTCTGCATTCTGACGTGCCGCTCATTCCGAGTATCACCGAGCTGGATAAGCTGTCGGGAACCGACATGAACTGCAGTTTAGAGGGTGTATTACGCGTTGGGTGAGAAGTACAGTAGAAAGAGATGTGGAATAACCTCCGGGCATGCAGTCTATGATCGCCATCCACAACAAAATATCGACAATCAAGTACGCAGGGATTCAGAGCGGACCCTATGGAAACCCGGAGCACCACGCTTTTAAGCGACTGTTAGGATCAGCCCTTGGATGATGGCCGCGTGTGGAGCCGCATTCGAGACTGGTTCGCTTTTTTTTCTTGCCATACTGCACATGCTGATCTGGATCAAGGCAGTCACCGGAGATATGTCCACGTCGTGGCCGGTAGTTGTTGATTTTTTCATGCTCTAGATTGTTCCAAGACAACCACAGTATTCCGATCACTCTGTTTGGGAGAGAAGTGTACAAATTCTGGCCAGACAAGCTGTATAAGAGCTTTTATTTCCTCCATGGAATCTTACTATCCGTATAATGCCCTGAAAGGTCGTAAAATATCTTCAGAAGGCATTTTACAATCAACAGTGAGATGCCCGAGATGCCCGAGTGAGGTTGAAAGCGGAGGGAATACCACAGAATGTGACACGGATGTATATTTAGGTGATCTATAGCACTACTATCACTTCTTGGGGGAAATAGGATTGGGTAGAAGGATCATTGAACACCAGCAAGCAAGCCTGATTGAACATTTCAGCGTTTCAGCATCCCCTAGACTCAGACTGAGGTTAGGTACCTAGGCATATAGCCCTGGATAGGTGGCTAGACTTAGTCTGATCAGCTCTGGGTAGGTCTGCGTAGCTCTGAGTAGGTCTTTGGAGGTCTGTTGAGGCTATTTTAGGTCAGTGTAGCTCTTTCTAGTCATCTATACAGAGGTGCCTTCAGCTGAATGTCTGGCCTTTTGTCAAATTTGGACCATATTTTGACAATCTTTTTTGAACACTGGGTTACGGTATGAATAGGCCATCTAAATTTTAATAGACAAAAGTTCAAAATGGCTACAATGACCTATACAGATCAGCGCTGAGCTACACAGAGTCAGTCCAGGTAATCTGTCAACAGGCTACACAGGGCTAGAGTCAGCTACACTCAGCTGTCCAAAATGTGAGTGTAGTGATCTAAACAGGGTCTGTGTAGTGATCTAGGCCAATCTAGTCTGGCCTAGCCATAGCTACAATCCGCTGGCCAGACCTGAGTCTAGGGGTTAGCGGAACACAGTGTTTGTGTCCTTGGACTCCCTCCACCCAGCCCTGCTGGGGCATAAGAGAAATCAAAGAAAGATAGGATATACATACGAGGTCGATATGCTCCTGCACTCGGAGATTGTACTATGGTGGACTCGAATCAAAAAAGCACGGCATTATCCGGCATATCCCATATAAGCCTGCCAGACCCGCTCGAAGCTTGCATTCTCAGAACCTGCAAAGCCTCTGATCGCCTCGAAAGAGACTCAGTGTACCACTGGGCCTCTGAACTGCTGACCTTCTCACATCGGAGGGAGTTGGGATAGAAGACACTGAGATATTCAAGATTCCGAGGACATGTACTTGAACTCAATATTAAACTTGTGGAAGTGAGGTGAGTCCTTCGGACAATGGATCCTACAAGTGAATTGGCTCAAATTTTGTTTAACAGAGAAAGGTAGGAGGAATCCTCGAGGAATAGGAAGGCGTAGCTTCGGCAGAAAGACGGCTATCACCAAATATCTGATTGGAACACTCGCTAAAAAGCGTGATGCTCCGGGTTTCCATAGGACCCCTTCAAAGCCATATCGACACCATCCTCGCTTATGTCGCCGACTTGAAGTGCGGAAAAGACCCATTGTCAGATTACAAGCTCCTGCAGTATGCGCTCAAGAGTCTTCCGGAAGCGCGAGGAACAGGCGTTCAAGGCTTACACGGAGAAACTTACGCTTGCGAAGCGCATGAAGACGAAATTGCAGCGAACGCAGTCAAGGCATACGTTGCCCAGCAGAGAGGATCCTGGCGCGTGAGAGGTGGACGTGGTGGACGTGGTGGAGGCGGCGGTAGCGACTGGAAGAAGAATGTTACCTGTCACGGATGTGGCGTGAAGGGACACATCGTGAAAGACTGCCTGCTCAGCGTGAAGACCAGGCCAAAGAGAAACTGCGCCTCGCCCAGCTGGCATTCAATGCAGTCGATGAAGAAGATCAGCCTCACGAAGAAGACCACGAACGCAGCGTTGGACGAAGGCGCGAGTAACCAATGGCCAACAAGAGGACCCTTGACAATCCCTTCGAAGGCTTCACAGCGTATGAATTTGTATGTGCGCATCACGAGACTGATTTGAGCAGTTTTTCTCTCTCTATTGAATGTGTTTCTCGACAAGGCGATCAAAAACCCTATTTTGGGAAGTCAACTGATGATCCTGATGGAGCCAATTCCGGTCCAAATGCCAACTATTCGGCCACAAAATGTCCAATATATGGCAAAATGTCCCCAAATTTCCGAAGGAAATGTCCCGAAACCACTAGTGTTGGGAAAGTTCGGCTCAGCATATCGGTTTGAACCTGAACCGAACCGAACTGAACGCGAAGTTCAAGTTCAGGGTCGCCGAGAAATCAGATTCTTCGATCTTCTGCCCTAGTGTTGCCAACTCCGTTTGGTAAGACCGTAAATGACGAATATGTTCCTCGATATCTTTCTGTACATTCTGCACGGAAAATTTTCCTGCATACAAGAACTATCCCAATTGGCCCGCTTGGTTAATATGTACATAATTCAAACTTCACAATCAGCCTGTTTTCACACAAAGTTCCTACTCAAAAATGCATACAAAGTGAAATAAATATAAGTATCAGTATTACACCCCCATGTGAATGAATGGTATCCACCGCTCATAAGGAACCTTCCTATTCTTCAACTCTAGGGTTGGGCACGGGTACGGGTCAACCTGGCGGGTTTCCGGGTCGGGTCGGCCCGGGTACGGGTACGGGTTCCAGTTTTAGTGGACCCGAAAACCCTCGGGTACACCACGGGTCTGCTAACATTGAATTTATTGTGGAATTTAGTTCATTTCGAGGCAGTTGGACATGGCTACCGGCTCTCAATGGTACTCACTCCAAAGAGGAAAACTGTGCAATTCGTCCCACCTCCCAATTCGACTGACTCCAGTGCCGACTCTTCCATCCAGTGAATCATAGATCTCCACAATCGGATCGGAGCTGGAATCATCATGAGCACTTCTCTGGTGCCCTCATTGCGAGTTGACGTTGAAATTGTATTGTAATTCCAGGTCCGTGAGCGCATCTGGCTTCTTGAATACCTTCCTCACTTGCTGCGCAAATCCACGCCGATGTCAATCCTGCCTCTTACATGCATGCTCTATATAGAGCATCCCATATTCGGGGCGTCCGAATCATTTTCCAACATTTCGTCTGTTTTGTACTCGGACATGTCCTCCCTTCTACATGCAGAATTATTGCTCACCACTGCCTTGAAATTGGCGTGAACGTTACAAAGTCAACTTTCTCAGAACAGAAACTTCTTTTCCTTTATGGTACATGCTTTATCCATTCCTAAAAAGATACTAATGCCATGCTATCCAACATATACTGAAAAAGCTTCATACTGATCTGACCATTCATTCCGGCACACCTTACCACCCGCTAATTCTCCCGCTTCTGTGCAACCACAATTCCTCCATCGCCGAAATTCCCATCATCTTTGCGTGACACAGTTTCCTTCGCACCCCACTCGCGGAGCAGGTCAGCGATTATGGTGTGTCCCCCACTGACCGCAGCCCCCAGCGCATTGCCAAACTTTCCGCCCTCCGCGTTCACATCGGCGCCGCTCTCGAGCAGAAGGCGGGCAGGGTTGATGTATCCCCCATCGGCCGCGGCTTGCAGCGCGCTGCCGTGGGGTCCACCCTCGGCGTTCACATCGGTACCACTGTGGAGCAGAAGGCGCACGGTTTCGGTTTCTCCGTTCCTGGCCACAGCTTGCAGCGCGTTGCCGTAGTATCCGCCCTGTGTGTTCACATTGGCACCGCTCTCAAGCAAAAGGAGTGCCATGTCGGTTTCTCCGCTACAGGCTGCGGCTTGCAAGGTGTTGCCGTAGAATCCTCCCTGCGCGTTCACATCTGCGCCACTCTCGAGCAGAAGGTGCACAATCTCGATGTATCCTTCACTGGCCGCGGCTTGCAGTGCGTTGCCGAACTCTCCGCCCTCCGCGTTCACATCGGCACCTCTCTCAAGTTGAAGGCGCACAGTTTTTGTGTGCCCCCTATAAGCTGCAGCTTGTAGCGCGTTGCCATACTCTCCGCCCTTCGCGTTTACATCGGCGCCGCTCTGGAGCAGCAGGCGCACAGTGCGGTTACATCGGCACCGCTCTCCATCAGCAGGCCCGCAGTCTCGGTGCGTCCGTGACAGGCCGCGTCGTCGAACGACGATCTGGGGTGTTTGGCGGGAGCATCGCGGGATGGGGAGTAGTCTCGCCGCCTCCTGTTACCGGCCCCGCCATTGTGGTGCTGACGGCTAGGTGAAGGTGCACGGTGCCTGTTGTTAGACGACCCGGCATTGGAGCTGTGCGCGCCATGACGGGCGGCGGGCGCGTGAGTGGTGGGGTGCGAGGAGTTGGAAGAAGACGAAGCAGGGCGCTGTCGGTACGGTGCGCTGGGATTTCGCGAATCAGCCGACATACCCTCGGTGTCCGCTGGCACAGTCTCTAGTTTGACGACTTGGGGGCCTTCGGCGGTCTCTGGGGGACATTTCAGCTCATAATTCAAGGCCCCCATATGATCTGGAACTAACCGTCGCCATAGATCACCCGTTCAAATTCGGAAACTGAGGGTACTGGCCGATGGCCCAGGAAACAGCGGCGAAACTTGGACGTAAAGGAGTCATCCCAATTCGTCGTGGATTCGATCTGCGTCGCCTGGATGTCAGCGCCCATAGGGTATTCTACGATTTGGGACGCCGTTGGGCGATTTGCAGGCGTCTCTTCCCAGCAGTTCTGAAGTAAATTCCAAAGACCGTCCAATGAGGGGTTTCCGGAGCACGAAAGGAGACGCGACGGCCGACGACCCTGGAGGACCGCCATGATGACGGCGTTGTCCATGTACAAGTCGGGGAAAGGAGCCGTTCCGGTCAGCAACTGTCCAGAATTATGTCAACGCGCGTGTGCGCGGCCAGAATTGACAAGCATGGAGCGCACCTCATATACAAAACACCCAAAGGCATAAACGTCCGAGCGGTGATCATTGTGTCCTCCTTGGTGCAGTTCAGGCGCCTGATAGCGTACAGTTCCCCCCTGGGTCCTCTTAGATGAATGGGTAAATCGGATGGAGGACAGAGGAGTGAGGATGGTAGAAAGGCCGAAATCTGCAATACACGCCCTTCGCGAAGGAGTTACGAAGATGTTATCCTAGGCAAGCATGAAATTTCGAAGGAGATGGATGGGAAATGGACCACATACGCCTTTCAAATCGCCGTGCACGACGCCCTTGGCGTGAAGATGCTCAAGGCCGACAGCCACATCCAAAATCTGAGGCGCAAGGATTGAATCAGGGTCAGGGTCGGTTACATCCCGAGACTCACAAGAGAAAGAAGACCGTCGGTGTCGTACGATTCCCTCTTCAAGAACGCCCTGATGTGCCCATTTTCCATCCACGGCGACACCAAGCAGAGTCTCGTCTGGAAGTAGTACAGACCGAAAAATGGGGGGAGGTTGGGGTGCGAGAGCTGCCGCCAAATAAGTGCTTCTGCCAAAGTCCTGTCCAACGTCAATTCCAGACGCTCTGCGGTGAAAATTTGGATCGAACCTTCAGTAACGCGTCGATGTCAGATTCCTCGAATACCCTCATCACTTTGATGGCTACGGGTTGACCGCGGAGTAATCCTGTATAGACATCGCCGAAGGCTCCCCCCGCAACCAGTCTTTCCTGTTCCAAGCCTGTGAGAGCAAAACATCTTGGGTGGAGCTTTGAGTCGCCCGAGAGCCGTATTAGAGCTTTGAAGATTCTCCGCCTGTTGATTGTTACGAGATTCGAGTCATAATCTAACAACTGAGTCTCACTCCATTAGTATTCCCTTCGTACAAAAGGCGGTCAACTCACATCCTGCAAAAGATCCAGAAGCCATTTAGCAGAGGCGCCGCGGCACGCTAAAAGATTGGTGTAAGCTTCTTCGTCGTCCTGGAAGAGTTGGTCCAGCCGTTCGACCATGACACAGATATTGCGGACACTTTCGTCTTGATGATTGAATTAAAAGATGACAGAAGACACGTCGAAATTGCTTGCCTGCATTGCCATGACTTTGCGGAGCCTCCTCATTGCCGTCAACAACCAGCGCACTGGAGTTTGGCCGCGCCAAATCGGCGGGCACCAAGTGAGAGTCATGGCCATCAGCACTTGACGTAGAATCTATGCAGTAATATTCACTCAATGGAACATGGGGATGACTGTCCCACCCACCACGAGTCAAAAGATGGTCCTGGTACTGAGAGAATGGAGCCCCATCCGGTGACCTCGTGCTTTGAAGAACCGTATCACCCATGAGTCGGAGAGCCTCTTCGCTGTTTACGTGGATGACATCGAGAGTAGCAGAGTTATCAAACATATCGAGGCCTAGCCAGGAGGGAGGTGAGAGGGCTGTCGGATGCCACATTGGCGACACGCTGATCGCACGTGTCGTTGGGGTGTGAGCGCACGAATGGGAAATGGGATTGCCGGCGATCGACGATCATAGCCGGGAATTTGGCCGGGAGCTGACCAAGGCCTGACAGGGATTCTGTAACATCAATACGGCATGTCGGCAACATCCTTCGCCTCCTCGAACAACAAACGATAACATCCTTCGTTATGACGGTTCGTTTGTACAAATATTAATTTGCGCGCGCGCGAGTGCTTGTCGACTAAGTCCTACTACATAGTGTCAAAACTACATATGGGGTGACTTGTGTGTCACCCCCGTCCATCGACGCATCCCGCACCTCGTAAAAAAGCCCCACGACACTCCAATCCTAGTCTCACTAGTCAGACCAAAATCAAAACTTTTTTTTTCGAAAATTTGGAGAGAGCAAAAATACTCCAATCCACCACAATGCATACACTCCACCAGTCGAGCCAAGACCATCGGTGATGGTAACACTGGTTGTGAGGGGCGGTTCCTCGCCGAAATGGAGAGGTGAAAGCGGTTTTCAATGGAGGAGATGGTGAGCGCCGAGCGGCGAGCAGCGCGTGAGGGAAAGCGGACCAACGAAGGGCCCGGAAGGCAGAGTGGATGCGGGAGGAGAATGGGGAAGGGATGGCGGCGGCGGCACCGGCATGATTCGATGGACGCCCAGGGCCGCGTCGACGTTGAGGGAGCGGTGAGAAGAGGTGACGCGTCGCATGGTCGTTGGATGCTAACAAACCCAAGCATTCTCACGACCCGGCCAACAAAATGGCGGTGCTCGGCATCGTCGTATCTGACACCCCGCCTTGCACCTAAAATCAGAGTTTACCCAATAGCATACTCCCCTCGCCCCCCTTCTACTTATTACGCCGATAATTGCCCTCCCATCTCTGTTCTAGCTAGTCTACCTTCCTGTCTCACGTATAGTGCTACATGGGCCCCCAGGGGCCCGCGCGCACTCTAATGGAATTTGAATTGAATTGAATTGAAGTCGTATCCGCGTCCGATCAACGGCGATCATCGTCTCATCCCAATTGACATCAGGAAATTTGCGCTCCGCTGATCTGGCCAGATAAGGCCTGACAATCAACGTCAGCCTCATCAGCTCGTATAATCTGATGAGTCGGCTCATAACGGCACATTCGAGGGCTTAAACATCGTTCTCACTTTTTTTGTTTGAGTAACTGAGCTTAGACGCATTATATCTGGCCCACGCTGAAGTCACAGGATAAAATAGCGGGCTTTGATCTGAAACCAATAGTTTGCCCGTTTCCCTACATTTCACTTGCTGCTAGGGTCCCAGTTCAATCCTCAGCTTTTTCGAGTGGGTGTTTAAGTTCTACCACATCATATCTAGTGATTATTGGACCCAACAAGAAAATATAGCGAGGTTTCACCTTGACCCGTTGCTGAGGTGTGTTACTGCAGTTTATTTATTACGAAGGTTTCTATCAAATGCTCACTTTTTTCAGTGGATTTCCGATCTTGACACGTTTCAATGTTTTGGTTCCTTGAGCTATGAGAAAATACAGCGGGATTTGGGTTCAAACCACATATTTCTTTCGAGACTTCATCTCAAAGTTCGAAGCAAGAAAAATATTTCCAACTCCAAAATGCTACATCTCTATCAAACGAAATCCCTTTATGGCTGTCACCTGCCCACTGTCGTTCCTCTGAATACCCAACCCATTCACACCCCCAGCCACAAGCTCAACCATCCACTCCAACGCCAGCGTAAGACAGATCCCAACGTTGTTGCGCTCCTTGCGCTTATTATTGACCCAGACGTGTTTCACCCTGGATCCAATTTCTTTGAGCATCTCGCACATGCGGCTCTTGAGGATGTATTTAGCCTTGTGCTCCCTCGCCTCAACATCGGTGATGTTCGGCTCGCAGATGAGAAGGATTTCACCAGTACTGCGCCAGCCAGGAACGTGGGGGGCATGGATGAGGACCATCATGTTACAGTGCATCAGTGCATGGGCTCCTTGGCCCACTTTTCGACAGGCTTACCCACCGGATTTTCCGGCCACACAGCCAGCCCGATGGTAAATGCACGCTGCGGATTGCTGTGGATCAGTCCGGAGATAGTGCGGAAGGGTTCAAACGGAATGCCACTGTACTGCGGCGACTTCTTCTGGCCATCATTGAGGAACATAACAGGTTTCTGGCAGACCTGAGAGAAATATGTTGATATACACATGAGCGAGAGAAAGAACAAAAATAATGATTTTCATACCCCAAAGAAGCCACCAGCTGCATCCGCAAATGACGCAAGTGACGCAAAGAATGGTAGTGCTTTGCCAGCATCATCCCCAATTTGGGGAATCATGTGCAGGAGCTCCTGCAGTGGTATTGTTTGTCGCGGGGGCAGGATGTATGCGAGGGACTCTCCAGGGTGTGCAAGCTAGAGAGTCAACGCGGTCCACAGCAGCGGCGGTCGAAAAAAATTCCACATCAGCTTTGGTCAGTCGAATTTTTTTCTCTATCTTTTCATAGACAGCTGTGAGCCGATTGATGTCAAGCTTGGCTGGATCTCTATTGGCAATCCAGCGGCGGATTCTCTCCTGCTCAGCCTCGGGCAAGTGTTTTGTTGCAGCCTGCTCAATGAGCGGTATCAGGCGCAAGCTGGCCCTGTCATCCTTGGTCATAGGATTCTTTTTCTCCTTTTTTTTGGGCTGACTATGCCCTCGTTAGCTTGAGTATCCATTTTCAATGGATAAATACCTTCGGCATGGTGACATGTAGCAAGCAGAGAGGATATACAAAACCTGGCACACACACCGGATTGGGAAGGGCGGCACACTTGGTGAAACACGACACTGTGCCGTGCTTGATGTTGCATAGTGCCGCCCTTCGCGCCAAGCACGGCACTTCCAAATCGGGGACGCGTTGGTACGCGACGGTCAGGAATGCTGTGCCGTCTATTTTTTCTTCCTCCCACCATCGACCTGCTCCCGCCCCCGCGCCGCTGGCCCTCCACAACGTGTCGGGGATGTCGACCAGCCATTCACCGGCCGATGATGAGCTGATTGATGGCTTGACAAACCGTGTCATCAAGCAATTCCGGGACCATGTGAGTACTTTGTCGCCCGCTGTCGTCGTATACACCTGAAATGCCTTTCCAGATGTACAGCGGATCATACATCAGTGAAAATCCTCACCTATTTCTAGACAATGCTTGGATTGACGTCGTGGCACTGCGGCGCTTCCTTGAAAAACGGGGTCACGGGGATTCCACGCATGACGTGATTGTCGTATCTTCGTCTTCTCCAGGACCTTCAGAACCTCTAAACTATATCAAGCGCGAATTTAACGCGTCAAACACGCTTTTGGTGGGTCTGGGCGTGAAAACAGAGCCTCTACCGGCGTCGGTGCCTCCTCGCACGCGCACTGTCCGAGAAAATGATCGGGACGTCATTGTCCTGTCCGACTCGGATTCAGAACCCGAACCACCAGGTGCGTTATGTGGTTCTCATGTCCAATACCTCCTAACATTCCTCCCAGTTCCAGTCGTCGATGAGAGTATGAGTGTTCCCACATCCCCCGGGTCATGTTTTTGTGCGCCTTTTGTTCGATTCTTGTCGGTCATGCTTCACCACTAATTGATAATGTTCAGCCGATAGCTCAGATGCCGACACCGATCCGTCCACTCTGCACGAGTCCGACACAGTTTGGATGGATCCCTACATCTCTTCGATGGCTCGTGATGTATCTCACAAGCTTTCCTCTGATCGTCGTTCCAATGTCGAGCGAATCGAAATTTTAACTGAGATCCCCACGTTCTGGCCAGTTCCTCTCAAGCCGACAGCCTACATCGTTGATCTCAGCCATTCCAAATGGAATAAATTGCTCGAGGAGTTTACTGTTGATGCATTGATAAAGAACAAGGCGGGTTACAGTTCGGACTTGAGATTGGTATCGCTTTCTGATCGTTTACAGGATAACGACTCCTGGACCGGGAATAGTGGTATGGGCGATTCGAAGCCCATGGTCTGTTTCGGGCCCGGGGAGGATCCTATCGAGTGTCGGCGATCTCGGATGAACTGTAGTGGAGCTCGTGCTTGTGCCGAGATTGATCCCACGTTGATAAATGTTGTACGGCGCGAGTTAAATCCTTCATCCCGGGATGTAGTCTTCGAAGCCCAGCGAGATACACGGCGGATGGAGGGGAATACAGCTGAAGGAGCCGTAGCTGTGTAGAATTTTTTTATTCAATCATTATTTCTATTGCTCATGTCGCCACAGTTTTATGAATGTCATTCGCCAGCCGTGCGGGGCTGTGGATACGTACGGCCACAAATGTAAGGGTAAGCAGATTTTAAAGCCGAAATCGCAGGCGAGAATATGCTCCTTCTACTGTGTCGTACTCTCTCTTATATTTCTCCAGGGAACCTCGCATGGGCATAATTATTTTGTGGCCTGTAGCGGATGGACCAAAACATTCAAGGAATCACATCGTACGTTCACCATTCCTAAGCACCTCGATGAGGCGCTTGTGGTGAAAGCCATCAGTGGCGAAAGCATGGCCGAGGGGAAAAGCAAGGATACGAAACCATGCAGCCGTATCGTTCATCCCCACATTGGAGGCAAGCTCAAATTCTGTCGTGAGTCATTGCCGTTTGAACCACAAGATTGGGCTCATCGAATTTAGCGCACGCACACGTAATCGGAGGCAAGGCCAACGGCCGAAGCCCCATTCAACACCATGTATGCGGCAGTAAACGCACGTACTTCGTTCCACTGGACCGTAAAATTCGCAAAGCTATCGTTTTTCACCCCGGCTGTATTCCCCATACGCACCCGATGCCTCCCCCTCTCAAGCCCTCGCACGAGGGCACAACCAAGTATCGAGCCTCCGTGGACACTGTGGGCTGTGTTGGAGCGACTGTTGCAAAAGTCGACCACGGTATGTTCCCTTTCAGCCTCACGTCGCAACTTGATCGATTTCGTTAGCTCCGTCAACAAAAATACTCTTCGACGGCCAGACACCGGCAGAGTATTCGCCTGCGCTTCACGGCAAGCGCGTCAAGCGCGATATCGTCGCCCAGCAAAAGAAAAAGGCTTATCCGGCGGGGCTGGGGATTCCCGGTGCGTCGATCCCCGCTTGTTTGTTTGAGCAACAATTCATCATTGTGTCTGTGCAGGTGCTTACCAGTTGTATCTTGACGATCTTAACAAGCCAATTCAAGAGCGCTACGTTCACCGCTTCATCAACACGCAGGATGGCGGTCTCATCATTTTTACGTGCTTCACAGACCTTTTATCCCTTCTTGACGACGTCGGAGTAGAGGCATTTGAGGATGACACGACATTCAAGCGCGTTAAAGGGGATCTCAACGAATGGGAAGTTGCGATTTTTTACAAGGCTATTCAGCGCGGTACTTGGATTCCGTCTGGTGTTTCCTCAAAACTGATGCCTCTTCAGCGATCACTCTCGCTCGGGCTTATATCAACCGCTCGAATACGGATTTTTTCGAACTCCTTTTCGATACTTTTCGCCAGCTAAAGATAGAGGCGACCGGTAAGGACCTCCAGTTCTCTCGATTCATGGAAGGCGGCAACTTGCTTGTCATGAATGCGGACATGGAGGCCGCGCAAGCCCTCGGTGCGGCACGCTCTATACTCAGAACCAACCAGCCTCAGTTCAGTGGCATTACGACGGTGGACCCAGCCATATTTGCGACGTATTTCATCAAGATTTGCTCTGGGCATTCGATACGGTGAGTACACCACACGGATTGCTCTCGGTAGACAACATTAAATCCTCATGCAGTCCTGTCAACGAGTTCAAATCCCTCGTTTCCGCGGATGATTTTCGCCGGCTCAAGGACTTCATGTCCATCGATTCCGTGGAGTCGCTCCGCTCCTTCACGCAATTTGTCAAAGACTTGGGCGTCAAGAAGATCCAGGGTATTTTTTCTTTTCCTCTACGATGCTCTATGATGCAAATTACCGAATTTTGAATTCATTTACAGATTGGTGGTCCCACAAAGAAATGAGCGATTGGATTGTGCCGTGTTTGGTGAAATCTCAGTCTCAGATTTTACCCGAGCATTGGGATCGGACCCCCGCTACCACCAACACCGGCGAGGCGCAACACCATTGGACCAATTCTTTGACTGGGATTCAGCTGACCCTAGTGGAAGCGATAGAAGGGTGAGTCAAAGATAATCTTGCAATGTCCTGTACCTAAATAAATTCCACAGTGCTCATGTGGCGGATGGCGGCGTCGTTAGCGAGGTTCGGGCCTCTATTAAAACAGGGGTTCTTCCGAATCCCAACAACGAGATGTCTCACCGCATGAGCCGCAACATGGGGCGCCAATCTACGGCTGCACGCAAAGCTCGAGAATTTGAGGAACTGGGTAACGTCACTGCGGAGCTCAAGGCTAAGATTAGCGAGGAAAAGGCGCTACGGAAACAATCAACTGCGACGCAGAAGGCGCTCCAAGACCAATTGAAAGCGACAACGGGGGCTGCGACTACCGGCCGGTCGAAGCAAAAGAAGAACAACTACGAGTCTGTTGTGATAGCGGCGAGCTCCAGTGGTAGAGTGCGGACGGTGATGGTCCCCGTGAAGGAAACCGGTACTGTCTTTGGCTTCTCGTAAACAATTGATCACTGAATTTCCACGAGCAACAGAATGTCTGACAGCGGCCGCTGAACCTCTTGCAGGTCCCACGGTCCTACCTCCGTCATTCCCCCTTGTTCCCGAAGTATCCTTGAGCGATTCTTCTCCGCTCCCGACGTCCGCTTCGCAAGGATTTAACTTCGATGCTGCACAATTTGTCGATATGCACTTTGACGCGACCCAATTCGATTACAACGCGTTCGTCCCCTATTTTGCGCCCAATCCCGTACAGACCTCATTCGACTTTGGATTTGACCTCGGCAATTTCGATGCGGGCGCTATGCCAACCTTCGATGCGGCGACTTACGATTTAGAACAGTTGCTTACAGTGCCGGATCCTGTCGCCAATCACCTGGCTGTCGAATACGGCTTCGATTGGAACGCGTTCAGTCCTCCAGATGGTCTCCCCACTCTGCCTGCTCCCCCGATGTCCTCCCCCCTTGCAGAGCTGCCGACGGAGCCGTTGATCGATGTCGCGCCCTCTGACAAATCGAAGGGAAAACGACAAGAGGTAGATGAGCGGAATATCTTGCATACACGCCGAGTGCGCATCAAGCGTACGCGTGCCACAGATGACACCCTCTTCGACCGGCCGACCAAAAAACCGCGTACTACGTGAGTTCCCCGATAATCCAAGTATAGTACGCTAATTGTTGAGCAGTTAATTTCAAAACTTCTTAAGTAGTCTGATTTACCTAGGTCGCGCACTACCTACATAGATATTTATTTGAATGCCACAACTTAGATCTCACCGGCCCGAGAGTACCGCCCTCCGAAAAAGCGCGGCACTCAGGCATCAGCGGTGCCGCTGAAGAGAGTACAGAGTGCCGTGGATGACCTGCGTGTGCCGTGGATGGGGCAGGGTGTGCCGCCTCTCGGGGAGAGTGCCGCCCTTCCCAATCCGGTGTGTGTGCCAGGTTTCGTCTATCCCAAGGGGTACCCACCGGAAGATGCCGAGACACAGCCTCATAGGGTAGGGTGGGTCTGGGACCCCTTACTTCACTTTTTGGAATTTGTTCGGATGCCTCTGAAAATGTGTTTAGAAGGGTCGGGAAAAAAAATCGGGTTTTTGGGGGGCACATTTCGGGGTGGTGCGATTCTGTACAACAAAAATGGACTTAAAACACCGCAGATTCGCGCAGAACGGCCTACATCAAGCGCAGATTTCAGCACAAAATTTCCTTTTCGGTTACTTTCCCCGGGAAATTACCCGATTTGGATGTGGCTGTGCTCGGCTAATAGGGTAGGGAGGGTCTGGAGGGTCTTATCGCACTTTTCCGACCCTGTGTGGGAAATTTTAAGGGTGGGTACCCCTTGGTCTATCCCGCAAGCAGAGACCGGCAGTGACACCGCCACTGTTCCGGACGTGACTGTCAACCGTAGCCGACGTGTTACCCAGGCCATCATGGCCCATCAACGGCCATGGCCCGGCATTCTATATATATATGTTTTCGTTTTCGTTTCTCGTATATACTCCGTTTCCTGTCCGTTTGCCCTCGGAGATGGCACAAATGAAAGGTGGAGATGTTGCCTACTGGAAAATAAAAAAAGTTGAGGGAATTCCATCGGGAACTGAACTTCACAACGTCTAGGTAGACCATCATCTCTGACGCACCGGCAGTGGAACAGTCTGTGACTGTTTACATGGGGGGGTATTTCAGAGCATCACAGGCACCAGAGCATCCGCATGAAGTCCCCAATTCTGCTGTGAGACTAGCTTCAGCCCCAGAATACAGGGGAACGGCTTCTCCCAATTGTGGTTAGAGCAAAGGTATTCTATGAGTATGGCGGTCCGGATGCACATTTATTCCCGCCCCGCAAACTTTTGACCCCGCCCCGCAAATTTGCCTTATTTGGTGTCCCCGCGCGCGAATTTGGAAGTTTGATCCCCGTAACATGTTTTGCGCGGACGGCATGTTCCGCCCCGCGCGATTTTGGCCCCGCGCGCGCGAAAATCCGAACTTCCGCGGGCGCGCGCAAATTTCCTTTGACGGTCCCCCCACAAAAATTAACGTGATGAGCAAAGGTCTGAGATTAAATTCGGGATAAGGTACGTGATTAAGAGTGTGTGAATGGTATTTAGTTTTATTCGGGCTAGTTGGGCTTGGGCTTAAGCCCCGGCCTGGTTGATTTTTTCTCTTGACTGACATGAGGTTTTCAATCAGTTTGAAAGTGTCCTATTTGACTCGGAGCATATCTTCGACCTTCAGAACTCCCTTTTGAACTGGTATTTCAACTCCATCAAAGGTGCGGAATCGTTCATACCACCTCAAGATAGAACAAGTATTAGCAGCCAGCTGGGTTTTGTGAGTAAAAACCCCTAATCATCTATCTGGTTCCCTGAAAAGCAAATTTGAACCGATAATTTGAGCAATCATAACAGTGAACACCAGAGAGGCCCGGGTCACGGGGTTGAAAAATTCTCAGCCAACTCGGAACCTGACTCAAGCCCGCCTCGAGTCGGACCTGTAAGCCTGGACTTGGGTCGGACTTCATGAGCCTGATCCAGGACAACACTAATGGTATGAGAGGAAGGTGAGGTTCACTGACAGACAGATGATTTATGAACAGAGAGCATCAATTGCGTAGTTACTAAAGTCCAATAAATGATGAGAGTGGGTAATAAATGGGACATGTAGCAGGAGGGAGTGAGTGAAAAGGGAGGAGGCCAAGGGTGACACAGGAGTGGATGAATGACAGGATTGATCAATAAAGTTATACGGTCACGTAGTTCAACAGCGACGCCATATGTGGCTCTCGGGATCCACATCGGCTTCCCCGATCAGCCCTTGAGTCTTCACGTTACGGTCAAATCCGTGCACTCCGTTACTACGTGCACATTACATTTTCAACACGACCATCTGGCATCGTTTGGTGCCTTCCTGTGATACCATTCATTGATGGAGTGGAATACTAGTTCTAAATGGAGTTCTGAAGGTCGAATGTCTGCCCTGAGTCCCATAGAATACTTACAAACTGATTGAAAGCCTCATGTCAATTTAGAGACAAAATCAACCACAAGCCCAAGCCCCACCAGACCCGAACGACAATGAATACCATTTACACGTCCTTATTCACGTACCTTACTTATATCGAATTTAATCTCAGACCCTTGGCTTATGAAGTTGGTTTTTTGTGGGGGGATCACCAAAGAAAGTTTTGCGCGCGCGCGCCGAAGTTCGGATTTTCGCGCGCGCGGGGCCAAAATCGCGCGGGGCGGAACATGCCGTCCGCGCAAAACATGTTACGGGGATCAAACTTCCAAATTCGCGCGCGGGGACACCAAATAAGGCAAATTTGCGGGGCGGGGTCAAAAGTTTGCGGGGCGGGAATAAATGTGCATCCGGACCGCCATATATGAGCCTTTTTTTCTCCCCAGATAATATATACGGAGAAATTGTTTTCGACCCTCTACGGTAGACGGGAGCTACACGGTTCGATTTCGGCCGGTGCCTGCGCACTCCTGACTTTCCGCCTCAAACGTAAGGTCCAAATCGGGTAAGTATTTTCGGCCACCCGGCATCATTCAAACTTCGCACGATTCTCGGATTCCGCGTCTTTTGATGCCGTATTAATGGAAAGTTCGACTTCCAATTCTGTAACAGCATTTTTGATGACACTGGGTAGCACAATTAAAATCGCTTCACCCAGCTTCGACAAGTCCCGTGCGGCTCGTCCCGCTCGCTGAACCAATGCACAGAAAGATGGAGGTAGTCCCCAGAGCACCACACGCTCAATATTTCGCATATCACAGCCCTGTTTGATATCAGAGATTTGAATTCATTATCGGTGAACTCACATACCATTCCTACGGCATCAGTACACAACAATATGCGAATTCCACCCTTCCGAAGTCGCTCCTCTGTATTTCGCTCCTCAGCCTGGCCAATCTTGGCGTGGTAAAAGGCAATACACGTCGAAGATATGCCTTCGTTTGCCGCCCATCGGCGGAGTGCATCACATGCATCCTCGCAAGTGAGCCGCGTATTGCAGTAGACAAGTGTTATTGGGATATCCTCGGGCTTCGAGGCATGGGGTGGAATGAGGAAGCGAAGGTCAGCTTTGGATCCTTCCGGGTGTTGCATGGTTCGGACCGATAGAGCAACGTTTGGCCGGGCCTTGGTAAGAGAGATCCGCGTCGCATTTTTTGAGAGGCCTAGTTTGACCCGGACATCATCCAGAATATGTTCTGGGTGCGTCGCAGAAGCCACGACAAATGGAACGTTGGATGGTATTCGTCCACGGAGAACACCTAGGTCTGCATAATCTGGCCGAAAACTGCCGCCCCAGAGACTAACACAGTGCGCTTCATCAATGCCGACACAGCGCAATTTACTTGTAAATTGTGGCTTGGAGAATGTGGACTTGAGAGTGTGGACTTGAGGAATGCAGCAGAAGTAGCGATTTCGGGGGACACAATGACCTGTTTAAACTTTCCCAAAACGATGTCCTGAAGTGTATCAGCCGTGAACTTCGAGCAGTACTGCAAATCGTACCTCATATACTTTTTCTGCTCCGAGGCGTGCCAATGTCTCGCTGCAGATAGCAACAGTCGGAATTTTTGAAGATGCAGCCTGGCAAAATTAAATAACAGTCAATTCCCAAGAGGTGGAACTTGCCTGGTCTATCGTAAGGGCACTGAGCGGAGAGACAATCATTGAAATGTCTTCCGCATTCAATAGCAAGGGGAGGGTGAAGCACAACGTCTTTCCACACCGCGTATCGTCCAAACGGTAGAAAAAATTTCAGCCCATGAGGAGAAGGCCACTTGTGAAAAATGCGGGGTTACAGAAACCATGGACCACATCCTCACAGAGTGGCATTCATGGTTAGGGGCTTTCGATGCCGGCGGCCTGACAGCAGAGAGGGCGACCATCAATGTCCCACGGGGCGACCATCAAGATGGCCCGACGGCGATGGAATCACTCGGCTCATCGTCCCCGACAGCAGTGAGCTTCAAAATTGACTTGTTCCGAATACTTTCAGCATACTCTTGGGTTAATTACACTTCTAATGATATTCAGCATTGATGGGTTGAAGGAGGTGCAATTTCAACCCCGGCTTGTGAATGCCATTGACACCGCGCCGGCGCCTGTGCCGAACTCAGCGCCCAGAGCAGCACATTCGCCTGTAAGGGCTCATTTCAAGCCCCTTTTTGAAGCTGACGCGCTGGACCGATAGCCAACGAAATTTCAAGCAGATCTGTCTCTTACGATTTCTTTCACATGCACTCCTCAAGTTTCATTCTTAGCCAAACAGGTGCAATTTCAAGACTAGCACATTCGCGTGTATGGGCCCATTTGAAGCCGGCCAAACGGAGTTTCACAAATGAAATTACCTCCCCATCGTGGTCTGTCGTCAAGGCGGGCTTCGCTATCCGTAACCTTGATGTCTTTAAAGGTACAGTCGTGGACAAGCAAAGACGACAAAAAAGTTTGACCTCTTTGATTACATCCGAAAACCATCGGAACCGAAAGATCTCGTCAAAAAGTGGCCAACGGTACCCAAATTAGGTTTTTGACACGATCCAAACGCCCGCAAATGGCCAATTAGTGAGTTGAGGGCCCAAAATTTTGGCCGTACCCCCATATCTCACCCAAAAATCACGGAAAAATATGCAATCAACTGCTTTTAATGTTTGACGGTGTTCTGCTCCACCTTTCACTGGTGTGGCTGTGTGGTTGCTCCATCCATCCCGTCCCCCCAGCAGTCGACAGACTTTGGTTGTTATTTGATAGGATGTGGAAGCCATTTACAGTCGGGCGCCCGAAATTCGCTCCACAGCGTAGCCTCGCCCCAGAAAATTTGGTCGGTAAATTACCTAGTTTGTTGTACTGTACCCCCCGGAGTTTCTTCCGCAAACTTGGAATGCAGATATGGGAATTTTGTATCCTTTCTGGCGTTGTTTTCACGGCCCTCCAACAGTCTGCGTAATACTGCTTGTGGTGTCCTTTTGCAGGGTGTCTACATTCGCCAATGGAGCGCCCGGACGACTCGGACTGTGCCCGACAGTAGGGCGGCGGCGGAGTCGGGGTTCCAATTGGCGGCTGGGGTTATTCGCTCAACATTGAGGTGCCGGGATCAACATTGGGATACCGGGAAAGGGCTTATTCACTCAACATTGAGGTGCCAGGATCAACATTGAGATGCCTGGAATGGGTTTGATTGGCAACACCCCCCAATACACACACGTCGAGGGAACCATTTCAAAGAAAAACGTCCAGGGCCTTTCCGCCGCGAGGTTTCGACTTACGGCGAACGCCCAATCCGGAACTTTACATCAATCTCTGATTTCTTCCTCATTTCTCGGTGAAATTTCCTCATTCAAAGGCTCTGTGCTCTCAAACGAAATCCCCATCAAGTCACCTCACCCGGTGCTGTGTCAAAGGGATTGCACCTGTTTCGTTAAGCATGGAACTGGCCAGGTGCGAGTGGTTTGACATTTCCGATGGCGTAAACATCACCAATATTTCTGCAGTGAGCCAGCCTCACTCCCCTTTTGGAGACGATCTCGACATCAAGGGAGTTGAGGGGGAAGACGAGTTCGTGTCCGGCGCGGTTGAATTTCCCGAGTGAAAGGAGGTTGTATGGCGACGAAGGCAGATACAGCACGCGTTGTAGCGTCACTGTCGTAAGTCGTGAATCCAATTTTAACTGGAGTTTCACCGTGCCCTGCCCCTCTGCTGGTTTGCTTCCAATACAGCTGATTCAAGAATAGTATCCGGGTTTTGATCGAGTGGTGCTGCTCGATTTTTGCTTGCCTCTGTTTGACTGTGAGTCTCCGGTTCCACTTGCCGTCAAGACAAGTGCCCGGAAATAGGTTTCCGCTTCGTCTCGTCTCTCCTTGCGCTCGACCTTCAACGCCGCCTCTTTCTGGTCATGGCCCGGGGCAACAAGAAGGATATTTCTGGCGAAACAAAGAAGCACATTATTGACTTGTACTACAATCGCCGCCGGAAGCAGGCCGATATTGCGCGTGACCTTCGGATCTGCCTCAGTTCAGTCGAGAGGATCTTGGGCCGCTACCGACGCGAGTCGCAAGGATTGAATGTACCTACACTCCGAGTTCGGGGTCGCCCCCGAATTTTGTATCCCATGCGCGATCTAACAATTCGTCCAGTTCTTAGTTGGTTTGGTGCAAAGAACCCCGGACATTTACTTGCACGAGATGCAAGCCGAGTTGCGGAAGCTCTGTGATGTTGATGTTTGCCTTTCTTCGATATGGAACGCCCTGAGACGTCGAGGATACACCAGGAAGCGGGTAAGTTCTCAACCATTCATTTTATTATTAATCTTGATCTATGTAGGTATCTCGGGTGGCTGCTCAACGCGATGGAGAAACGCGCACAAACTATGAGATCTACATGACAACAACTTGTCGCGCGGATCAGCTCGTCTTCGTAGACGAGGCCGCTTGCAACCGTAACACGTCAAAGCGGGGCTGGGCTTGGGCACCGATCGGACAACAGGCTCGGAGGCATGACATTTATATCCGGGGGACTAAGTGCCTTATTATTCACTACTCACCCTTCACTTTCTAATGATTTTTCCAGGTATTCTGTTCTACCTGCTCTTTCTTTGAGCGGTGTTCTGCACCTGGACGTCCTCGCGGGTTCCTATAAGGCTGCCAGCTTCAACAGTTTCATCGACGGTCTCCTCGACAACATGAATCCGTTTCCCGGCCCGAACTCGGTCATCGTTATGGATAACGCATCCATCCACAAATCCCCGGAACTCCGGCCAATGATTGAGCAACGGTATATTCTATTTCCTATGGATTCATCGAAGTATAACTGGCACCATTACAGAGGAAGGTGACTTGAGTATTTACCCCCTTACTCCCCGGACTGCGACCCAATCGAGGAAGGTTTCTCAGCGCTGAAGGCATGGATCCGGGCGCACCGCGACTACACAGATGGGGCGATGGCGGGTGGGCCCAATGCGGACTCGCCTTACACGATGATTTGGCGAGCCGTGTATGAGTCTATGACCGCAGATAAAGCGCGGGGATGGTTTACACACTCGGGATATCTTTGATGTATTTACTAGTGTACATTACTTCTGCTCGAGTTTCGATACAAAATACATATTTTACTTTGAATTATCGTACAAACTTCTCATTTGCGCCTCGTTTCGATTAGTTGCGGCTGGCTCACGCGGCGCCTTTCCCCTTCTGCGCCCTTCCCATCGCAGCAATTGACTCGTCGACGAAGAGTTGAGCCAACGCCACCGGCATGTGAATCTGGTCGACATAAAATTCGGTATTCAGGAGCGGGACCCGATTAACGCGTGTGATCTCGAGTTCCAGCAGATCATCGGCAAAGATGATGGCTGGGAAGGTGAGCTCTGCTGACCCTTCGAAAATCCCAGAGTCGTCGATGAGTTGGAGAATGTCGGTGACAGGCGGATAGCGGACTGCATAGGAAACGTCATTCTCGTTCTCTTGGAAGACGTGGGATTGAGACCGGTAAAGGGAGGTGGGTGATGATGAAATCAATTAACGTGCTCGAGTCGCTGTAAGCGACTATGGTACACGGTAATATCCTAGGACACGAGACTGTATGTATGGTAGGTTTACTATCAATAGGTAGGGCATGGCGAGATCGAATGGAAAGGCTGTGATGTTAAGCACCAGGTTACTCCTCAGCTTCCCAGTCCCTGGGTGGGACTGGGAAGAGAGGGCCTGTGGCTGCGTGGTCAACCGCAATGTGACGCAGAATGGACTGTCGGACTGGACATGCCAGATCAGTCGCTCGGTGAGAGCCGCCACAATTGCGGAGAGCACATTTAATCACGAGGTGGGGGCATTTGGCGTTGGGGTTACATGGTTTCGGATTGGGGCAGGGGCAGTCGTGGGTGGGATGAGCAGAAGCGCAGGTGCCACAAACAGCAGGATGTTTGCATTGGGACGCTATGTGACCAAAGGAGTAGCAGTTAAAGCATTGTATAGGCTGGGGGCTGTACTTCTCGGTACGATGCAGGTGACCCCCGTGGGCCAGCCCGTGTGTGATTGCCCTGTTGGCGGCCACTGCGTTGCTGAAATGAATGACCAATGAGGAGTGCTTCTTGGCTGCTCGGAGCTCATCGCCAAATCGACGGCCAATCCACTGCACTCTTGCCACATCCAAGCTCTGCATCTGGTTGGCATCAATAGGGAGGTGGGGATATCAATGTTGTCGGTGTTGGCGCTCGTCGCCGTGATTGTTGCGAGGGGGCTTCGACGCGGAGGTGACGTCGTACCGTTGTGGCTCGTACCGGTGTTGACAGTGACATGGATGGTGGGGGCGGCAGCGCATGGATTGGTGCTGGAGGACTCCGACCTCATGGTGCGGGTCTTCTTGCGCTCGTGCAGGAAGTACTCCTGAAACATGATGTTTTCCGGAGGCCTTTTAGCCGTCGCATGGCCGACTGACTGAAGAATGTTAGTACCGAGATATAGTCCAAGATGGGATTTAACTCACAATTTCTTTGGCCCAAAGCGATGCTTCATGTGGTTCAACATGCTTATGGTGGCCATCCACAGTAGAGACATAGCAAAGTTAATTTTTGTGTGTCGAGCACGAGAGATGGGCTTTCGACTCGCGGTATTCCTTTGTGTATTCGAATGTCTTCTTGTCGCTGGGAGGATCGCCAGACGCGCCTGCAGATTTGCGCTTCTTGGAACCAACTGGCTGTGCAGCTGGCGCAGTCTCCTCGGGAAGATTCTAATCAAACAAATGATGGTCATGCACAATCTAAATGCCTGATAGCGCACCAGATTTTTGATAATACAAGTCACCTTTCGCGTCCTCGCCCTCTGTGTCAGTCCAATCCCAGTTTCAAGACAGTTTTTTCAGTCAGTTGCATTCGACAATCCATGGATTGGCACATTCGGTCGTTCATTATCCCACTTGAAACCCACGGCCGCAGTCGAGAGATCAAGCCCTATCATATTGCAAATCTCGACATACCCGACAGAAAACGGGACCGCGCGACCATAGTTCTTGGTCCGAGTAACCGGCGCTGCCCCAATGACACATCAGGAAAATCTGAAATTCTATATAGACACAACAGCGATTATGGTGGTCTATGGTGGTCTATGGGGGGCTATGAAGACGTACAGCCAGTCTTTTTGGGCTATGAGGGTCTATGGTGGTCTATCAAGACATATAGTCAGTCTTTGTTGGTCTATCATGTACTATGGGTATGAACTAGCCTATTCATCCTGAGGGGTAAGAATATTTCAAGGAATTCAGAAATTCATGTTATTTTGTAACAGGTAGTAGTAGGATTAATAGAGTGATCCTGGCTCTCTCTCTCGCGCATCGCATGAGTCGCATCCGATGACAAGTTGATATCGCCGCAGGCAACCGGGAGCAGCCGGCCTGCATCACAATCACGTCAAAGTCACGGCATCGCGACGGTGACCACGCGCGGTGCTTTGTTTTCAAGGGATTCAGAAATTCATCTTATCTAGTAGGATTAATAGAGTAATCCTGGCTCTCTGAAATGCTGCTCTCGCGCGTCGCATGAGTCACATCCGATACCGCCAGAGGCACAGCCCGTCTACATCATGATCACGTCAACGCTAGCTCCGGCATCACGACGCGCGTCGCTCTTGGGCAGTGGTCGATGCCTCTTGCTTTCTCCCACTTCCTGTCTCCCACTTCCCCCCTCCTCCCGCCGCTCCCCCGTCGATATACACCATTCCGTGCTCCGGTTGTGTCCTAGTCTACACCTCAAGTAAATTGCTGGCAACCTCCTTCAAGTCCCGAGATGGCTGACTCTTTGTGCACCTCCCTGATGCCGACCTCCCTCAAACATTTCAATCTTCCTTCAGTTGCTCAACGCAAGACTCAAACTTTCAAGCCTCGGATCTTAACCACAACAAAGATTACCAAGCCCTTCAAGTTTCTGCTCTCTTCAAACTTCGGACACCTTTTTCCTTCAAACAATAACTGATGCGTCAAGACTTCTTTTCTTCCCAAGCTGGAGTCTACGGCCTTTCCACCCAGCGACACAACCTCTCAAATTTCAAATTTATCTGTCAAGTCACATTCTTTGCGGTGTTCGGCGAGATTTGCCAACACATTCTGTTACTTGACTTAAATATATATTGTTTTGTAGTGTCTTGTGAATTTAATATTTATTTTTTGTTTCTTAATTTCTTGTGGTGGTCTAAAAATTAAAACAACTATGAGAACTATGTTATCTATTATGTCTATCCAACTATGATAGACGTGGTTGTGTCTGGTTGTCTATATAGCAAAGGACCCCCCTCCCACCTGTCTACCATAGATGGCCCTTTGCTATGGCCACTTTCATGTCTTTTTGGGTCTATAGTGGTCTATATTGCAATTTCAGATTTTCCTGATGCATTGCTATTGATTGGGATCTCGAAGGTAAGGGTGGTTCCTCGCCTCGATGTGAGTCGCAGATTATGAGCCGAGAAAGAAATATACCAGTCACAACAGCCGCAGTGGCAGCGGGTGCAGCGGGGGCTGCCTCTGGAGTATACGGAGGAGGGAGCTCGCCTGTGGGCTGAGGATCAGGAGGCGGAGCGAGGACGGTCCATCCGTCCTGTTGCCGGGTATGCTCCCGGTAGTGCGACGAGGTTTGGTTATTATTCGGGAGCATGAGGTAGTAAGTAGTCCAGGGGTGAGAGATGGAAAGCAGTATAACATTGGTGCGGCCACATAAATACATGCAGCAGGCAGCGGTGGAGTCACACCACCGTGTTCAGGGCTATGACGTCACAACGGTGGAGCGCACGGACTGCCACGGAGACTCACAGTCAAACAGAGGTAAGCAGAAATCGAGCAGCACCACTCGATCAAAACCCGGATACTATTCTTGAATCAGCTGTACCGACGATGTTGTGGTCGTCCAACGGCATATACGAGTGGAAAATGGATCTATTGTTGGTAATGTGGATACTGGCGGCACTATCTAGAAGCCAGGAGTCCTTTGTAAGGTTGCGAGGTTCGCCGGCCACGAACACAATGTCCGAGTCCGAGGAAGCTTGTTCCTCGGCTACATGTGCCTTCGAAGACCCGCCACCGCTGCGTTTTTTATTATGCAGGGAGCGCTCGTAATTGCGACGCTTTCCCTCCTCTGTGTATGTCTTTCCATTCTTCTTGTCACGGCATTCGTGTGAGTGGTGACCGGCACGTCCGCAGTTAAAACAGCCGTCGTTGCGCTGGTGTCACTGCGAGGACTTGCCGCTCCTGCCTTTGCCGCCGAAGGCCGGTAGAGCCGTGTCGTCAGCATCAGGCTTGGCGTGGGGGCGTCCGGCTTGCTGGAGGATGCGTGCGATGATGTTCCTCCGACTCTTTGATGCCACTCAAGTCTGTTCCACCAACCCAATTGTCCCAAGACTCCGGAAGCGAGGTGAGGATCGTGATGGGAAATTCCGATTCCTCGATGGTGCTGCCATATCCCTCGAGCGTGCTCCGAACCTGGGTGAGTTTCCGGATGTGCTCCTCGATGCCCTCTCCCTCGTCGCAGGTTGGGCGGAAGAGCTGTCGGCGGAGACGGATGATGGAGATAGCCCCCTTGGGCTGGTACATGCGTTCGAGCTTATTCCAAGCATCGGCCGCGGTGGTGGCGTTTTGGATGTACGCCATGGGTCCTTCGCTACTCGAAGCCGGATAGCGGAGAGAGCTTTCCGCTGTTTCTTCTTCCAATCTGCCAGCGCGGCAGCCTCTGATGCATCTGCCTCGTCCCAAACCACCGGCGCCGTCTTGTTGGCACCGATAACGTAGTCGTCCATGTCCTGGTCTGTTAGGATGTCGATCATCTTGGTTGCCCATGCTGCATAGCCTTGGGCTCCCTCGAGAGTGTTGGGCACGGGTACGGGTCCGGGTCTGAAAGTCTCCACCCGGACCCTTACCCGCGTAACCCGTACCCCATGCGGGTAAGGGTATGCGATTTCATACGGGTACATGCGGGTTCACCCGAGGGTCTACAACCCGCACGGGTTTACCCGCGGTATCACTGGTAGCATCAATTTAAAAAATCAAGCATGTTGAGGGACAACTGGTGGACTTTCAAGAAACATCTATTGCATTAATTGAATAGATAACAACTTGGTTTGAGCCCTTGCGGCATGCTGGTAGCAGGAGAAACAGGCACAGACTGCCATCAATCTGCAATTGATGGCGCTCCACAGCCACTGGCACAAAATATTAGTGAGAGAGGAGAGAAAAACCATTTTGGAGGGGGGATGCCTTCACATTTACACCCTATCCTCCTGGAAAATTAACCTGTAAATACCCTTAAATACCGCGGGTAGGGTCCGGGTCAGCACGGGTCTAACTTCCTGCCAACCCGTGACCCGGAAACCCGCGGGTTTTACCCGTACCCGTGCCCAACACTTAGTAGAGCTGTTTGATGCGGTATGCAGAGTTGCTGTCCATCGTAAGCGAGAGTATGTGTGTGCGACGTTAGAGTGGGAGAGGGAGTAGAGAGGTGAGATATCGTGATTCAGTTCAGGCGGGCAGGGTCCATAACCTAATGAAGTTCGGATATTTCAGAAGATAAAATTCAATCATATTCTATGACTTGGATTAGGCCTCTCCGAGGTGGTAGCTGAACCTTTAGGACTTTGCAGCATTATCTCATTACTTTTATCCAGCAAAACAATAAAGGCACTCGGATCACTCGATAACTGCAAAGAGGAAGGTGCGATACGGTCATAACATAAGAGCATGCAACATCCCTCAGGCTGGACACTACCTACTAACTACCTCTGCCATAAAGTATATCAACACTCAAAATTTGAGTTTTTCCCTCCATTTTATAAGGTAAATCGACGGCCAGATGAGACTAATTGCTCCGACGTAAAGTCAATCATGCACCTCGAGAATTTCTTTTTGAGCCTGTATATTGGCTGAGTGCCAATTTTACCAACCAAAATCCAACCTTCGATGCGAAACAGCCAAAACAACCGGGATATGTCCCCAGGAGAAAAAAAAAGCAATTACTGACGACTTTGATGGTCCTCCGCCGTAAAGTAAATTGCAGCCCTGGAGGCTGAATCGTGCAGTAAATCAACTGGGATTTTAGATCTTGGCAGAGGGAGTTAGTACATAGTGTCTGGGTGCCTAGTGTGTGCAGCACAGCCATCAAATCCAGTAGAGACAGGCAAATCACAGAAGCAAGGGGGTATGAAGGGAGGACATGCCAAGTTTTGTATGTGCTGGCAAGATCGAGACGCAGTGATTGGTCTCAGAGATGTGGATTGATATCCTGCAAGAGGACACATTGTGTGTAAGTACAGTACCTGCTTCTTCCTGACATGGACCACAACAGTAATATATCCCTCCTCCTCATCCTGGTTTTTATATCAATGTACTGGTCTCAACAGGGAACGATTTAGACACAAAAAAACAATTCAAAAAGGAGAAACAAGAAGGGAGTTCAATGAAGCTTGCCAGGTCATCACAGGAGTGTTCAAGAAGACTAGATATATACCGGGATGTGTAGAGTACCGGTAGTACTTCAAAAAGTTGGGTATCAAATTTTTCATAATCTCTGTGTACATTTCCTGTCGCATCTGGATGGTTGTATCTGAGATAATGCGGGATTAGTTGAAAAGGTGAATGCTCCCAACAATATTTTTCACGATTTAAGAGCCCGAATTTTTGAGGTTAGCCAACTGACTTGCCAAGTAACGTCAAATAACGACCCAGCTGATCGGAACATTAACATTGTCCGGGCCCAATTCTCACGTCAACGGATATTGCCCCGAACATCAAGCAGAAATGACTAATAGCTAAAGTAGAACGAAGTGAATCTGTTGAGTGAAACGGGGTGGCCCACAGGTAGATAAATTAGTAAGAAGGTTGGGAAGAAAGTGGTTACATTTGAACTGTTTGTTTCCGGTTTCCTTACTTGCTTTCAATTTTTTTAGTTGTGATGACTAATTCTGCATGACAAACAGATCAAAAATGATGGACAAAATCGATGTTCCCCTGGGTAGCCAAACCTAAAGGTTCAGCAATGACAAAACTTCGAGTATTTATACTCTACGGAAATATATTCCAGAAAGTTCTGCCCGAGGATGAATAAGAAAGTTGGTACATTACCTCGGTGATGGCTCGGCGTTTGCTCCACTTCAACACAGAGGCCTCTGAAAAACCTCCCTACCCTCGGAATCCGGTTTTACTCCAAACACTTACTGTAACTGGGGATTACAGCTTCTTGCGGAACATAGGGCGCGGTCATTTATTTTTTTCCTTTTTGAGACTTTTTCGATATTTTCGACCATCTCCGCCATTGCGGGCCCATTTCTTGTCTGTTTGCCTCAGGAGTGGAACCATTCGATTCAGATTAAAATTGCGGAGGGGATGACTTCCTTGAAACTTTTTTTAGGCTCCAATGTACCTTTTACAAGACCATATTTGATGTTTTTGCCATGCTGAGGGCAGAACAGCCCCAGAGCAACATATACTTGCGAGATCATTGTAGTATTTTGATAGAGTGTTTTTATGGGTATTACAGAGGGTATCTCGAAGCCAGATAGCGAATAACTGTCTTACATTCAGTCCATTTCTGTCGTGATCAGCAGAAAAGTAGCCAGATTGAATACCCCATAAATTGACTACTGAAACTATTTCTGGGCACTTTCAGACCTTCAATGGAAGCATATAAGTGTCTAAGAAATTCTATAAAGACGTATAGTCAGCTTCCGCTACAACGAGCTCCGCAATACACCAGCGTTTTCTCCAAGCACGGCGGATAGCAGCACTGTGAATCGAGATACCGTACATTAGAAATCCGAGTGTGAGGCCCTGGTTATCGATGTTGCTCGGGAGGTTGTTTACGAAGACCATTGGGGACTGGGTGTTAACGGACTTGAAGTCCGGTTCAACGGCTTCTCCGTAAGGTTTTTGCGCCCTAGCTGTCGCGAGAATTGAGCTCACAATCAGCGCGACGAGGGAGGAGGCATAGAAGTTGTTCTTATTTACAAAGTGATCGGAGGTGTCATTACTTTTACATTCTGTCAGAACGGCCATTAATTTATGCTACACCGTGCTCATCAGTATCTTGACGGCGCCCAGTGGCTCTCAGAATGAGGGACAAAGCGGATGGGCGCAGAACGTGCGTTGCCTCTCCTCCATTTCTACTGCTAGAATCAGTTCCATCACGTCGACTGAGATTCCGAAGTACAGTTCGAATGGCCGTGAGACTTAGATCTCCAGTCGACTTGATGGAACTGATAGTGTCGGTGGATCCCCAATTATGAGGATTAACAGTGGTACAGTAAAATTCAGTTCTATGGACCCCCAAACGCTATGCATTGTAATAATAATGCAACAACGGTAACCGTGGAGGATACTTTATGATCGTCGTGGTCGACGGGCTACGAATTCAGCGCTACTGCATTGCGGACCCGTACAGTGGTACAGTAAATGCAGTTCTGTGGACCCCCCAAACGCTATGCATTGTAATAATAATGCAACAACGGTAACCGTAGAGGATGCGTTATGATTGTCAGCAATGGCAGCAATGGCAGCTGCACGGCACATCTCAAGCCAAATTCGTGTTTAATAAATTGAATCGTCGACGTTTGTGATACAGCTGTTTTGTAAACAATATACGGGTTTCGAAAATCTTTCATGCTCGATTTGTGCTTACGCTTGTTTGTCACTGCATTGGCACACATCGATCCCAAAGCCCATGGGTGGCCCCGAACGTGAAGTGTGGCTACATGGAGCCCTCCAGATTCCCTTCGGTAGCGGGCCAAAATTGTCTCGACTGAACTGAGGCAGATTCGGACGTCGCGCGCAATATCCGCCTTGTGATTATGTAACCATGTTGATGGCATGTCGTTTAGTTTCGTCGGAAATGTCCTTCTTTCTTGCCTCGCGCCCTCGCGCCATGGATGGGAGTGTGATTAGAGAGGTAGGTAGGTAGGTAGGTCGGATTACACGGCAAGAGAAATGAATTCGGACATTGTGGTGGAGCTGACAAAGATTCAGCGTCAAACAGATGTAAGCACAAATCGAACATCAAAGATTTTCGAAACCCGTATATTGTTTACAAAACAGCTGTAATTGAATTGATTTCCGGCTTTGGATGCGCAGGTTAGAGGTCTCTTCTTCGAGATTATGTGCGTACAGCGGTAAAGAGGGGTGCCGATCGCCCATCAGTCACCTCACCTGACCAGTCTGCAATACGGCAAATGTATGGGGAGGTTATTTGCTGTAGGAATGTCATTGTCATTGCCATTGTCAATAGTGTGGTGGGAAATAGGCTTGTGAAAATTACCCTGTGACTTTGCAAGATCACAGGCAGATGCGGGATGTTCTGGCTTCGGCCCTAAAGTACGGTGTCCGGGTAAGAATATTCATTCCCATTGTTGGAGAATTTCATCGTAACATTGCTGAACCTGTTTACATGTATGATAGTTGAAATACAAGTCACATTCACTATCCCGGTGTTTTCTGCCCTCCGTAATACCCATAAGTGTATTGTATTAAAAATCTAGGTCAATCCGCGCACTACAGCTACTTTGCGGCATGTTCTGCTCTCAGACAGCTCAAAACACCCCAATCTGACCTAATAAATGATTTCGCGGCGCTCAGAAAAAAACGTAAGATGCCATGCCCTCCACCTTTACAACACGAATAGAATGAGCCTAGTACTAACGGAATCTGTTGAGAATTGAGGTCAGGATAGCCATTCTGCCAAAAACTTACTAAAAAAAAAAAAACCGGCCGCGCCCTAAGTTCTGCAAAAGGCTGTAACTTTCCGACCTCATTTCACCCACTGGTTGAATAGAGCTCATTTGCGAGCTGCTCCACAATTTTCGGCCAATCAGAGCGCGTAAAAGTCAAAAATTTGAAATTGCTCGCCATCTCCACGGTGTTCGGTGGAGTAGTGGAACAATTGACGCCATGTGGGAAGCCAATCCGGTTACGTGGGCACATAAACCTTCATGTGTACTGAGGACATGCGGTCCTTACATAGATGTTGGTACCATCATCCATCTACATGTACCTGCCGTGATTACGAGTGCTTATGTAATAAGTGATCGTTTCTTTCAGAAATTGCAAGTGACGTTTTTGCGACCTATGAAAAAGTAAGTCGCTCGCGAACGTTATGATACTTTTAGTGGCTGTGTTGAAGGCTTTTTCGCTAGTTTCATTAGATTGTTTTGTGAGTTAATAGTGGCTGTACGCTCATTGGAATTAGGCTCGCGAGGGTTCGATCCCTGATGTTGGTATTTTATCGGTGTACATAGCACTTACCCAGAAATGGATCCGAGCACAACAGATACAATGAGGTTTGCGGATGTCAACCAGATATCTTCACATAAAAAATACGAGGAGGCGATCCCCTGGATTTTTTTAAAGTAAATCGATTGAGCCTACTTCCAGAGGAAACGGGTGAGAATTGAGCCCGGAACATGCGATATATGCGAGAAATCGACCAAAATGATCGTATTTTGACATAACCGCCGTTCGGAGGCTCAAATATAATAAAATAAGGAGGCCATCCCCTGGATCTTTTCAAGATAAATCGATTGAGCCTACTTCCAGAGGAAACGGGTCAGAATTGAGCCCGGAACATGCGATATATGTAAAACGATCAAAAAATGCTCAAAAAGGAAAAAAAAAAAGTGCCCACGCCCTAAGTTCCGCAAACAGCTGTAACAGCGTGTGTTCCAAAACCATTCAATAGATCAATTTCTCAGTCTTTGATACACCATATGTATGCTGTGGGTGGCAGCGGATGAGTGACCAAAAGTGCCACGGAACCTGCCCGAACTCTGGGATAGTCGACCCCACGGGCGAAACAGTCCACGTGTACATCAGTGCGACAGAGTAGTCACACTGGCCGATGGGAGCAGCAACGCGAGCTCGTCCAGCAGCAGCAATGCGTCCTCATCCAGCGGCAGCAACAGGACGTCGCGGACACCTGCAACCTGCAACAGGCCGCCGACTCGCGGGCCGCTGCTGAACGGCAGAGGCAACTGCAGGCCGACGCCGACGCCGCCCAACAGCTTGTCACTCTACAGCTCCAACAGCTGGCAGCCGACGCTCTGCATGCTGCCGCTCAGCTCCAGCAGCAGCAGCTGTACATCCCTCCGACCGCTGATCAAATCCGAGTGGCCACCCCCACGCACCGGGACCAGAACCTCACCTTGGCACCCAGCCCGCCGGCTAGAGTGTAGCACGAGTATCAAATATCACGAATATTCGTGCCAAGCCATTCACGAATCGCGAATATTCGTATTCGTGAATTGAGGTGGCAGTGCTATTCGTGCGAATGCGAATATCAGGTTTTGGAGAAGTCGATATTCGCGAATATTCGTCGGGTAATCCTCGGTTAATCACCGTGGAATACTGTAGTATTTTAATCAAATGTTCAAGTGACAGGTGATAGAGGTTGTAAACTGAACAAATTTAGTGCATGTAATGGCATCATTCCAGTTTTTGGGCTGAAATAGGGGTAAAAAAATGTCAAAAGATGTTGGCCGGCACTTGCTGGCCACCTATTTATGGTAATTTTTGGTGATGAACACCAAGTCGAGTGAACACCTGTGGTGACAGGTGACATGGCATGAACATTTGGTCAGAATAGTACAGTAGAGCAACCTCAGATCAGGGACTCCTGACAGGGAGTTTGTTGTTGAAGATGACAGCTTGGAGTTCAGTAGCTGAAATTGAACTCTATATACATGGTATTCGTGAATAACTCGCAACTAATGAGTATTCAAACTCGCTGAATGTGAATAGTTGCCACTCAGGAATATTCGCGAATACTGCTTACTAATCAACGAATATTCGCCATCAATACTCGTACGAATGCGAATATCACTTCTCCAACTTTGATGAATATTCATATTCGCGAATGTATATTCGTGCTTCACTCTACCGCCGGCGCTGCTCCCCCGTTGAACAGCCAGGGTCGCCCCACAATCCAAACCAATCCGGGCCGCTGGTCCCGCACCCACATCCCTAGCACCCGCGTCTTCAGCGGTGTCGCTACCTCCCACCAAACGTTCGTCACGACGCACATCCTTACCTGTCTCGCGTTCGCCATGTTCAACGGCGGACAGCTCGCGTTCGCTAAGTATGGAGAGGCCCTCCTCTTGGACCTCTCCATGGTGCTCTCGGGCCTTGCTACGCCCGACGAGATGAAACTCTACCGCCCGGTCCCCGAGTACCCCCAAACCAACGGGTGGAACACGAAGTACGTGGACCCCTTCTGCATATTCGCCTCCTTTACCGATGCTGCCGCGATGACCCGCGTGTTGTGACGAAGAGCCTCGCGTTCCACCCCACCATCCTCACTCTTGGCACTACATGGGTTATAGGGCTCTGGGGTGTGAACGCGGTCTACGACGACCCCGTCGCTCTGCCAAAGCATCCGTGCGGCCTTCGTCCACGCCGCCCTTGGGGACCCCGAGATTATGCAGATCATCAGGCAAAACAATCCTTGGATGATGCAGCGCATCCTCGATGTCCTGGGCTTGGTCGACGCTGAGTACTTTGCCCACGACCCTACAGACCCCCTCGTCAGCAAGGACCCCCCTCCTCTGCGTCTACATGGAGCCGTGCTCGGCCCACCCCGAGGACAACGAGCTCATCGCCTCCCTCATGCGGACCAAGATGCTCAACATCGACCATCTCGCTTTCACCCCTAAAAGCAAATACGGCGAAGCTCCTAAATGAGTGTTGTGCAAACTCGACACCCATCTCGAGTACTGCTGCAGATTCAAGCCCCAGCCCCTCGCTAACCCCCCGATTGTATTCTGGGGACCACCCACGCAAATGTCCCAACTCCCGGACAACAACATCCTTGGCGGCCCCCCCGCCGCCTAACACTGGCGGAGGCGGTGGAGGAGGCGGCGGCGGAAACGGACGCGGCGGCGGCGGCGGCCGTGGTAACGGTGGTGGCAACGGTGGAAACGACCGTGGAAGCGGCGGCAAGTACGGTCGCAACGGTGGACGCACCTCCTGGTCCTACGGACGCGGAGGATAGTTCCCCGCGAGGTGCGGGCGGGTGCGGGAACGAGGACAAAGCAAAATGCTCTTGTGGAGCCAGACCTGCATGCCCAAATAAAGAAAATATTACACCACTTGAGCCGCAGGTGGTTAAATTTGCCATGGCTCTCCCTGAGCACTCATTCCATGGTAGGAAACCTAATTCGAGCGAGAAATCTGTACCCATACCACTTTTGAACACGGAAAAAGCAAAATATGCTTGTGGAGTCAGACCTGATGCCCAAATACAGAAAATATTACACCACTTGAGCCGTCGGCGGTTGAATTTTCCATGGCTCTCCCTGAGCACTCATTCCATGGTAAGGAACCTAATTCGAGGGAGAAATCTGCACCCATTCCACTTTTGAATGCCGAAAAAGCAAAATACACTTGTGGAGTCAGACCTGCATGCCCAAATACAGAAGATTTTCCACAACTCGAGTTGCCGGTGGTTAAATTTTCTGTGGCTCTTCTAAAGAACCTAATTCGAACGAGAAATCCGTACCCATTCCACTTTTGAATGAGGAAAAAAAAAAAAAAAAGGGCTTGCAGAGTCTGAATTGCCTGCCTAGATGCGAAAAATATTACACCAGTTGAGCCGCCGGCGGTTAAATTTTCCATGGCTCTTCCTGAGCACTCATCCCATGCCTAGGAACCTAATTCGAACGAGAAATTGGTACCCATTCCACTTTTGAATGAGGAAAAAGCAAAATGGGCTTGTGGAGTCAGAACTGCCTGCCCAGATGCGAAAGATATTACACCAGTTGAGCCGCCGGCGGTTAAAATTTCCCTGGCTCTTCCTGAGAACTCATTAAGGGTGTAAAAAAACATTGTAAAGCGTGTAAACATCGGCTGTCGCTTCACGAGATATCCTAGATCTCAAATGTGTCTGCCATCCGTGTCACCTCAGAAGGAGTTCTGTGTTTACTAGCCGGCCTGAAGTTCTCGGCAGGGCCAGAAGACGACAAAAGACTAACCTGTGAGCCCGTTTGGAGGGGTTTTTTTCACAGTTTTTTACATACAGGTCGGGAAGGCCCCCATGTAACATACATATTTTACCCTGTAATTTACATGTAAAATTGGGCCGATGTAATTTACATTGACCAATTTTAGCCAGCACTAACTGGTGTACCGAAAATTGTCGAGATGTTGATTTTTCTGCAGCTACATTTTTAACCACGTGACCCTATTGCCCTCACTGCAATCCATTACATCTTCAAACGCGTGACTGTATTGCCCTCACTGCAAAATTGATAGCCCTGATCATTCCGAATTATTCCAGAAGATCCAGCTATATTCCATGTCGATCCGTGCAGAACTCACCGAGATACAGGTAATTCTTTCGTAGGGATCAAAATCATCCCAAAATGTTACATCTTTCGAAATGCATCAAGGCCTTCCTTGGCCAAAATCTATGCCATTTGAACATGCATAAATGTCTATAGACTGCATTGATCCCCAAACTGCCAATGTCACTGAATATACAATATTTTTACAACTTTTTTTCTATCACTAATCTCCCATGAATTAGCTGAGTAGATCTATATAGGTTTCATGTGAGTCGGGGCAGAACCCAATGAGATATGGGGAATTCTTTGAAAACAGCCCAAAACAGAAAATTTCCGTCTGCGCCTTCGGTACTGCCAATAGCTGTAATTTTCCGTTCGCGCCTTCGGTACTGAAATTAGCTGTAATAAAACAGGACGAAGCCCCTTTCGAACATTTTATTTTTCAAATATCCAAAGACGATAATTTTGAAAGATTTCCCAGGACATGTAAAATAGGTGTATACAGTCTGAAAGTATTAAAAAAATGAACCTTGTTCATATCTTGGTTGACTCAAATCCATAGGGTTTTGAGCTCGCAATGCCTGATTCAAGTTCGCCATTTTTAGCATTTTTGACAAAAAACGGCCAAAAATACTAAAAATGGACAACTTGGATGCCCCACTGTGAGCTCAAAACACCATCAATCTGGGTGAACCAAAGCATGAATTAGGTTCATTTTCTGAGTACTTTCAGGCTACGTACATCAATTTTGCATCCAAGGTGATTCCGCAGACCGGATTTTTCAGAAACCACATAAATATTTTATTCCGAGAGAATGAACCAAAAATGGTATGGTTTAAACTGTGCATACCACCATGAAATTAGCAAAGGTATGTGCTCACATTTTATTTGGAGTGATTTGAGCCAGAACTGACTGAAAACCCATGTGACGTTTCTTTTGTCCACTTAGTGTATGAACACCAGTTCAAAAGGCAAGCTGCCCATATCCTCGCGCACATGTGAGTAGTATAAAAATGTGTCCAGGTATTTAAATAACTGAAGAACTATCCATGAAACCCCCTGTGTTTGACCACTGGTCTCCGGTGGCCACCACTATTATACGGTGGACCCCAGTGGAAATTGCTGGCGAGCGGGGACGCGGCGGTCCGGTGAAAACCAGTGGTGATCGCCGGAATCGGTATCTTATCTTGGCGCTCACCGGCACACCACGCCAAACACTGTCCATCAACATCTGCCAATGGCCGCCAAGAGTCACTGGCGGCCCCCGGCGGCCGCCAGTGACTTTTCCAGCGGCGGGTATATTACTCGTCCGTGCGTGCCGGTAGGCCAGCTCCCCAGCATCCTCCCAGGTCGAAATTCTTGTATACAATACATAGGGAGGTACTCTCGCTCTAGTCGTCGCGGTGCGTGCATATTTCCATGTATTAGCAATACCCAAACATAAAGTTTTAGATTATCGCTCCCGACGAGGCGGTCAACGAGGTCCTTCATTTGTATTCGACCTCCCTTTCATGGGAAGCGGTGGATATTATTCATCCGGCGATTACTCCTCTAGTACCTATGCGTCGGGTGGCTCAGGGCGTCGGCAGCTGCGTGCGCAGCCAGAGGATACCCCCGTCTTGTGAATTAATTTCAGTTGCGGAGTCCCTTTGGTCTTGCCTCCTTCCGCTCCCTGCAGCCAGGTACCTGGCCTATGGCTAGTTGAGGTCGAGGCCGAGACGTAAATGATATCAGAGGGTACGTTCGTTGTAGAGCCCGAGCTTGCCGCTCGATGGGGTTTTCCACGGAAGTGCGTGCGTGGCTGGCTTCCTTCGGATTTTGACTGATCATCGTCGTGTATGGAGCCCTTCCTCGGTGTCAGTTGCGGCATCGGCATCGTCGTCGTCATCGGGACCAGTAGTATGGCTGCTCGCTTGCTTGCATCGAGGCCAACACGGACGCACAGCCATAAAGCGCAGGGAAAGACACCGACACACGCCATGGTTAACTTGAGAGATTGTTCGGGAACAGAATCACCATACGTCATGCTGTCAAGAGTTACCTCTCTAACGGCTTATTGATCTTGAAGCCCTTCTCCAAGATTGATGGAGGTGGGAGACACGAAGACAAAAAAAAAAGTGCTGGCACAAATACGACCAAATCCGTGATCTCGGTATGTCGGCCTCGAACCCAGCGGTAATGATAATACCTACTTACATAGATGCAACATGTTTGCACCCATTGTCGAACTGACCTGCGGGACCATCTCCCGTTCGCGCATTAAATGGGAGACACTCATCGTCGCGACCTGCGCGACGAGCGTCTCACCCCACACGGAGATGAGGGCTTCCACCTGGAACGCGCGCGTCTCGCACTTTTTGAATAGGCGCGAGGCTATCGGGATGTAGAAGTGCATCTTCCACCCGTGCTGTCTCTCGGGCGCCTGCAGCTCCCCGGCGGTGTACGTCGAGATCCACAGTCCGTCGATGGCGATTCCCCGCGTGGGGTCGGGCAGCAGCTGCTCGCCCACCGTGTTGCGCATGCGCGCGCCCTCGAACTGCACGCTGTACTTGTTGTTTTCAGCCGCAGAGGCTGCGTAGTACGGGTGGGCGGTCGAGTCGACGATCGCTTTGCTTGTGCACCTGATCTCGATGACGGCCGCGCCCGGGTGTATGGGGGTCCCGTCCCATTTGGTGGGGTCCTTTAGCGTTAAGTGAAGTGACAGGGGCCCCACGAGGAAAAGTCTGCGTACAGAGCGGCGCCTAATGAGCGAGAAGTGGGTGATTTGATTTGGGCTTACTCGTCGTCCTGATCCCAGACTTCAAAATTGGATTGGCTTGAAGGGAAGGTAATCTCGAGCTTAGAATCGATAGCTTTGAGTTCACAGTAGGATGGGGGGCAGCCGGGCCCGGTCGCCGTGGGTGTGGACTCGGTGTTAGCAGACAGGGAGTTACGAGGCTGGGATGGGAGATCTGGAGCTAGTGCGGCCTTGGAAGAGGTGGGTTTGGACGGAAATGTTCGCCCTGTCGATTTGTGAAAGGTCTGCGCTCTGGTTGGCTTTTTGCCCTCGTTAACTCCAATCATCGGGCGGTCGGGGAAGCGGAGGGCAAAGATTGCGCCAATCGTTGAAACTCGAGGGAAAGGCACTGGCAGAGTCGCGGGAAGGGCATCAAGACCTCGGGACCGGGACGCCGGGAACACTACACGTGATTAGTGCACGGACCCTGCCCCGTGACGTCACCATTAACCGCTCAAGAGTAATCACAGCGCCGGCCTCTCAATTAAGTAGGCATTTTAGTTAGCTACACTTCTTTAAGTATGGTAAAACAAATAATTCGGCCCGAAACTTGATTGATCATATCTGATTTAACTGAGGGAGAAACTGTGCCGAGGTTTCTCCCATTGGCTCGGCATTTCCCGGACCAATGGGAGAAACCTCGGCACGATTTCTATGTCTGCTAAATCAGATGTGAGCAATTAAGTTTCGGGCCGAATTATTTGTTTTACCATACTTAAAGTGTAGCTAACTAAAATGCCCTCTTAATTCACAGACCGGCGCTGTGAATTACAGCCCTTTGCGGAACATAGGGCACGGCCAATTTTTTTTTCCATTTTGAGACATTTTTGATCTTTTAGACCATTTCCCTCGCTGCGGGCTCAATTCCGAGTGTATCGCGTTATAAACTATATAATCGGAACCACACTGTAATTCCGCATTTCTTCTCGTGCTCCATTTATTTTTATTCAACCTGTATAAAATGTGGCAGAATATTATCACCTTTTCAAGCAGATCTCCTCCTACAAGGGGGGATGTGGATATAATGCTCCAGTCATTTATTACAGCACACATAGGTGTATTTATGAGGTCACTTCATGGCCATATTTGTTTTGTGCACCTTCTGCTACGTGAACAATGCAGTTGAAAGTGAAAATATTAGTGTCCATAAAAATCCGATGTTTCTGGATATATATCTACCAGTGAGTCAGAGGTTCGTTTTGGGCCCACTCTTAGGTAGTTATAAGAGAATCTACGACTCAGATTCCCGCTTCATGTCCTCACGCTACTACGCAATGCACCTCAATTTGCCATCGGTCACAGAAATAACTGCACGTGGCTGTGACAGATGGCAACTTGAAGCGCGTTGCATACTAGCGGGAAGACATGTAGCGGGGATCTGAGTCATGCAATCTCTTTTAAGGACCTCATAGTGAGCCCAGAACAAACCTTATGGCCACTGGTAGAGAGAGCATCCAGAAACATCAGATTTCTGAGGACACTAATATTTTCACTTTCAACTGCATTGTTCACGTAGCAGAAGGTAGTGCAATAATTGGGTGGAAATAGTGACACTTGATAAATTGGGTCCTGGCGATAATATCTTGGGGATATACAAATGGAAATGACTGCTGGATATATTGATAAAGCGGGTAAGGCCGACAAGCGGCACGGCCCGCTACCAGATTGAAAACTCTCACACTCGTTGTATTGCTCGAAAATACAACAGAATCTGGGAGGCTTCAATCGGTCGTTTTTCGGCTCCAGGGAATTAACTGATCATAGCGGTGTAGGGCGGCACTGGTCTCAGAGGAAAACTGGTTGATCGGACTGGGAACTAAGCACAAGAGGAGAGCCTACTAGCTACTAATCTCTCTACCCATTGCCCAACTGCTACAGCGTGTCCGGTCCCTGCCCAACATGTTTATATGGGCGATATACTGTCTAAAAATTAGCCAAATTTTACAGGGTTTACAATGACAACTTACATCTGTATGGTTGATCTTGGTGACAACGTGTAAAAAGCTCGCATCCTTAATATTGATGCAACCCGTTCAAATGGTTTACAACTTTGTAAATGGTTCGCATCTCGGCAAATTCGGAGTGATCGCCGAGCTGTTGGGATCAAATCAAGATCAACGGGCCGGGCTCAATTTCAACTCTGTCGGCCACCTCGCAGTTCTGGCGCTCCACATGCTCCTCGGATGGGGTATTTCAAACTTGGAACCATTAAAATAATGGTATGTAACACAGTCGAACTCGGATATGGAAATGAAAGACCAGAATGACTGCAATTCGACCTCACGAACAAAGGACTCTGCCCATTGCTTTGGGAGTTCGGTGAGTCATACTCGAGCTCAAAATTAAGATTGATCATCCTTAGAGTTGAATTTCTAAAGCTCTTTCAGGATTCCTGCTCGCTGAGGTGCGAAAACAACACAATATCCTTTTTCGGATCCCAACGGAGTGTTCGGATCACTTTTCTGATCAATGCCGTCAGTTGCGCTACCCTCGAGTCAAAAAAAAAATCAAAGGCACTCCAAACAGTCGACAGGAGCTGGGTGCTTTGTAAACCTCTATGAAAGAACCAACTAAGTTGAAAGATATCCCCATTTCGAGGGATGCAACCAACAACACTGCTTCCATTTCAAAGATGTAAGCCAAAAAACCCTGTTACCATGGACATGCCATCCAAATAATCTTTGCCCAGTATATATGCCATATGTTTACTGTCAAACAGTGGATCAATAGCCAGCGGGGAAAGCGACTGGAGCAACCTAGCCGGCTGCGACGATGTCGGCAGGTGCCAAAGTCAACCCAAAGTCAATTATTTTAACTTACAAAATTGTTGCTACATTGAAAATCCATCAGTGTTATGGCACATATACTGTGCAAAAATTATTTGGATGACATCTCCATGGAAACATGGGTTTTTGGCTTACATCTTCGAAATGGATACATGGTTTTGGGGTGCATCTGTTCAAAATGGAGGCAACTTTCAGTAGGTTTACATACCCATAGAAGCGGATACAACCTAGAATGCCAGTTCACAATTTCAAGACCCTGGATTTTTTTTAAGTGAAACACGGTCAACGTCCGGCAAGTTTGATGATATTGATCGGAACAGTGATCTGAAGACTCCGCCGGAATCCCCAAAAGGATATTTTGTGGCTTTCGAGCCCCAGAGCGCAGGAGATACTATAGGATTTGGAGAAATGTCCTTTAGAAGTAAATTCCAGCTCCTTGTTTAAATAGCAGAGGAGTCATGAAGCATATGAGGATTTAAGCAAGCTCCTCATCCGAAACATCAGACTACAGCTTCTCTGTTTAGGATCACTATTATACAATGTGGTTTATTCCTTATAGACCTTTCAATATTGTTGTATTTCTACTAAAACCCAGCCGAGAGTCCTGAAGAGAAGTAGAAACACAAGGCGGCCGACAGAGGTTGGATTGATCCCGGCCCGCCAAATTTGATTGATGCGAAAGCTCCGGCAATCAATCGGAATTTAGCGAGATACGCGGCGAGATGTCAGTCGCTCGATAAAGAGGCGAGCTGCTCAAAGGAGTTGCATCCAAACGAAGGATGTGACCTTTCTCGGAGGTGTCCCTCGAGCTATCCATCTAGATGTAAGTTGCCCGCAAAAACCCTGCAAAATTTTGCTAATTTTTGCACAGTATATCGCCCATACAGTGTATTTATGGCACATATACTGTGCAAAAATTATTTGGATGACATCTGCGTGGAAACAGGGGTTTTTGGCTTACATATTCGAAATGGAAACAGGGTTTTCCGTTGCATCTCGCAAAATGGGGACATCTTTCAACTTGGTTACATCATTTGTAGAGGATCACAAAGCACCCAGCTCCTGTTGCCTGCTTGAAGTGCCTTAAAAATCTTTCGACTTGAAATCATCCCGATGGTAGCACAACTGATAGTATTGATCAGAACGGTGATCCGAACATGCCGCCAGGATCCAAAAAAGGATCTTTCGTGGTTTTCACTCCTGAGAGATCGGGAACTGTGGGAAAGCTGGAGAAATCCAATGTTAAGGATCATTGATCTCATTTTTTGGAATCGAATACGAATCACAGAACTCCTAAAGCATTGGGCAAAGTCCTTGGTTCGTGAGGTCAAATTGCAGCCATTTGATCTTTTTTTTACCATATCCAACTTTTAATGTGTTTCAAGCCCTTCTATCAATTGCACCATCATCAGGCTGTTCCTCCTCCTCGGCATCCGCCAGCGCTTCCATCAGTTCCGCCTCGGCGTCAATCTCCCGCTTTGAGATCCGAATTGTAAGCTTCGCTTTTGCCTCGGGGCCCCCGAACAGTACCGCCAACGATTTCTTGACCCACCCGCGCGCCTTCGGTGGCTGTGTGTCAGCCTGAGAAGCCTCGTCATCGGCGGAGTCGGAGTTGGAGTCCTCATCAGCCTCCTGAACAGACAAGATCCATTTCGACAACTCGGCCCTCCACCGTGGGGAGCTGCTGACAAGGGCTGGACCACGGCCACTAACGTTCTCGTCGTCCGAGTCCTCAAGAAGATCCCGATAGCGAGGCACAGCAAGCAGCTTCTCGACCGATGCGTGATTCTTACGCTTCTTTCGTGTCAGCACCACACCATCTTTCAGGTGTTCTTCCTTGATAGCGCCGTTAACCTGACATCAATATGGTCAGCTCGTTGAACGCAGTATAGAGTAGATCCTCACCTTCGACATCTTCTCGAGTTTTTCTAACCCTATACGCGCACGATGGGGCGATTCATTGTTTTTGACCTCGGAAAAGACGCGTTCACATGCGGCCTGGTTTACCACAACCGTCAAAACCATGATAGCAAATCTCGCCAACTCGGCGAGACCACCAGAAGTCTGGAGTGCGGTCCAGACGGCAATGGGGTCTTTACCCTGAGAAGAAGTAAGTCCCCGGAAGAACAGGAACATTAATCCGCGGATGTACGTACCATGGTCGCTTCAAACTCCTCCCGGTATTCCTGAAAACCAGCAAAGCCTTTTGTTGAGGAGAAATACTCGAACAAAGTTGAGGACATTTGACGTTCCTTTTGCATCCGTACATCGGCAGAGTCTTCATTCTCGGGGTAATCCATCATGCGGCGATACACCTGTACGTTGGATTAGCCAAGAATAAATGGAATAAGACAGGCAGCTCACATTAACAACCAGGGAAGTGGCTTTAAAGTGACTGAAATCAGCGCGGGGCCCGAAGCAGGACAGACCCTCAAAAGGGTTGAGGATCAGAGCGACGAGATACAAGGGTTGATCACAGTCGGCCCAACGTTTCTCAATGCGCTTGATGAGCGCAGTTGACACGGCCGGCTCTGGATGATCGTCGTAGTGGAGATAAAGTCCCACCAACGTCAAAAGAACTTGACCAGGGCGTGTCGAGTCTGCTTGGTTGATATTAGTGCCATAACAAATCGGCTCAAGATCCTCGACCACGCTGGTAAGACCAGACCAAAAGGTGTGGTCGTTGTCGCCAATCAAGTTACAGTAGAATATAGCTTCATCCTCGAGCCGCTGTTTCTCAGTGGATTTTGCGGCTCCGACCTGCGCAGAAATGATTTTACCGCGGTTTTGCATCACCGCAAACTGCAAATATTTGCGCAACACCAGGAGCCGCATGAAAGCGACAAAGTGGGTGGTCCAACGAGTCATGCTAGCGACGAGATAGGCCAAAATGATAATTTTGTTGACCCGCTCTTGGCTCAATTGAGCCTGCACGTTGTCGAATATCTTGCGGACCTTGCCGTGGTTGTTGATCCAGCCAATGAGTCCGGTCGCCCGCTCCGCGACATCACTTGCATGTGGGAAGACCTTGAAGTAATCGCCGAGGATTAACTGAAACTGCAGACATATGAATATCAATGGGAAAGCGGAAGAAGTCGAACAAACTTGATGCGCCCAGCATGATGGTACAAGCAGATACGGCCGTTTTTTCCCAAGGAGAATTCGACCTTTCTTACTGCCCCCATCCGCATCGGTAATAAAAATAATCACGGAGCAGCCGTACTTCTTCTGCACGCGCTCGATGATTTCGTCGAAATGCGCGCAAAGAGCTGGACCATCTTTATTGAATTCTGTGGCGTCGATAAGCTCCAGTACGTAGGCCTTAGGAGATTTAGTATTCCATCTGTAAACCTGACATACGAGACGCACCTTCCCGTTAATAACGGCGCATACGGCGTTAACGGAAGCCTTTTTGAGGGATTTCCACCCATCCGTACTAATTTAGGATACATCAGTCCATGCCGTTTTCGATAGAAGCACTTTAACGTACGATAAACCAATCTCTCTTCCACGCAGCTTCTCCTTCACTCCATCCTCGACCTTTGCCGCCGCCTCATTAAGCAAACGACCGGAAACGACCTTGCGCGAGGGCATGATGTCTGGAGCTGCCGTTCGTAGCATACCCAAGAGCTCCTTCATCTCGCGGTTCTCCCATACTCGGAACGGAATCCCGGTAGAGACTGTCGCTCGCAATGTCTGCGCCTCGATTGCTTGGATCTGTGCGCTGCTAAATGGCATATCTTGGCCATTGAACGCTTGGAGAGTGGTCTGGCGTAGCCGTTTCGACGAGGACTCTCCTTCCACAGCCTTGGACCCGGAACTTGCTCTGTGGTGTTTACGCGACGCGGGCGCTGGGGCACTGACGGCGGCGATTGTACCTGTCTGCTTGGCGATGACATCTTCGTCTCGCTCGGCAGTGGCCTCCGCTATTGCCGCTGGGGACGCGTAGGAGCACGCGGCGATTCCCTTGCCTCTGAGAATGTGTGGTATCCAAGCTTTCTTGTCTCCGCGCGTGGATCCAACATACTGACAGGCTACAGCACTGGGTATGAGTTCATGCACTTGCACCAGATCCCATGGGCACTCACCGTCGACAAATGTCTGTCCCCTTCCCATGAAGTCTCCGTCATCGTACGTCGGATCAAGGGTACGCAGGTTCTGGCGCCGATTTTCGACACATCCTTTGCAATAGGAGAAGAACTGGGAGCTATTTTGCAATTGTCCCTTCCAGAAGTAGGGCCAAAGGGACCCGGTAGACATAGGACCTATGTGGAGGAAGCGAGGATTGAAAAGATGCGGCGAGGAATAAAAAGATGGCAAATTTTCGTATCTCCATTGCTCGATCAAAAAACTCGGCCCCAACCGGGCCCCGGACGGCCCGAAGCCTTTAGGGCCTAAGAGGTCTTAGGAGTTCCGGGGCCCTTCCTTAGGCCTTCGCTTGAGGCCCTCTTAAGCCTTAAGCCGCTTAAGGCCTTAGCCCCTCGGCCAACACTGGCTCTAGGAAAAGAAAGAATTCTGTTTCAGGTAATTTTCTCCGCTTTTATCATCCCGTCGGCCGTCGCTTATATACACGCACATGAATAGCAAGAACGACGGAAATTCGAGGAGGAAAAACGCTCCCAGAAAGTTCAAGATATATTATTGCTGTTTGCAAAATAGTTGGCGGTCACGTGTAGTGATCCCCTTTCGGTGACCGACTTCCGGATGCCATAACTCAACGAACATTGCTCCGATTTCCGTTAATCCGAGAGGGATTTACCCCCATTGTTAAGCCGGAGCTATCCCGACTGAGCCGATTGAGATAATTCGCTCGTGACTTGAGCGGTTCTGAAGTGGTGTTTTTTGATCAACGGTGCGTGACCGCCAACTATTTTGCAAACAGCAATAAAGGAACTCGGGGAAACGTCAGATGCATAATATTAATGACGGCATTTTATTGTGAGTGATTTGACATGACTGACCGAAATTGCTCCTGAAATTTCCTTTTTCCCTGTGTCATAAATAGCAGAGCATGGCATAATAATTGTCACTCAGAGCTTCCCGTTTGATCCAGGCAATGGAAATACCATGCAGCTCTGTGCTAAGGTAGACGTCGAGCGAACGCTATAGGAGGACGTGTATGAATAATAAGAATCTTGGGAATCAGATTGTGACGGGAAAATCCGAACATCGAAACATGACCTGTTATGAAAACCTAATCCTTCGCGGAAGATTGGCTGGAGATAGCCAGCGAGATTCTGAACAAAACTGTCTGCTCAGATTTGGTGTAGGTGCCCTTATTCTTACGCGCGGGGCCTGAAAGCTCTCCATAAAGTGAGGCAATGCACCGTTGTTTGCTAATGTGGTATTCAAACACTGATTCCTCGGCGCCGCGCTCCCCGGCGAAAGTTCAGATTTGGCGCAGGTGCCCTCGTTCTTAGGCGTGGGGCCTGAAAGGTCTCCATAAAGTGAGGCAATGCACCGTTGTTTGCCAATGTGGTATTCAAACGCTGATTCCCCGGCCCCGGTGCCGGAAAATCCGAGCATTGAGATGTGACCTGTTATGAAAACCTAATCTTTCGCGGAAGATTGGCTGGAGATAGCCAGCGAGATTCTGAACAAAACTGTCTGCTCAGATTTGGCGTAGGTGCCCTTGTTCTTGCGTGCGGGGCCTGAAAGCTCCATAAAGTGAGGCAATGCACCATTTTTTGCCAATGTGATATTCAAATGCTGATTCCTCAGTGCCGCTAATGAGATCGATCGGATTTTTTTTGGCCGTTCCCAAAAAGGAAATTTTGGAAGACCAGTAGTAGAGTACTGGTCCAGTACTCTACCATCGAGTTTAGGGTAGCTTGAGCCGTGTAGTGATATCCAGGCAGCAAGATACTACCTCCGCGGCCAAAACCACGCTGTGGGACGAGAAGAAAACGCGACGCGGGGAAGCTGACAGGCCACCTGTTGCCATCACTGATTGGATCACTCCGCGCCTCTCCCACTTTCGTATCGCCAAATTTAATGTTTTTCCAAAGGTTGAAAACCTCTACGCATGTCTTACAGTACCGGGGAATGTCCAGAGGCCGCTGGATTGGCCTGGGTAGGGAAATTTTCTTTTTTGGGAACGGCCAAAAAAAATCCGATCGATCTCATTAGTTTCGAGATCAGCTGTAAAGTCAGACCGATTTATACCGAGTTACGTCCGAAGTTCAGGATAAAGAGACAAATTCTGGGGGATACGTTAAAGGATCTACAAAACTTGATTCCAAATCCTGGGGAGTTGATGTCACAGTAAATTATGAACTTAGGCAGCGGTTCGACCCGACTCTCCGAACCATTGGTTAGATCTTTTCACATCTCCCATCTCTGCACACTACAGTTTCTGGGTTCGCCAGGAAATCAACAGGTAAAATAGGGGCGTGGAACACCGCGGGTCTCTTCCGAGTCAGTAGCTCACAGATCAGCGGTTAACTCTTTCCGTCCGAATGCGAATGTCGGGGACTTTTGATCAGGCGACTTGGATTCAAGCCTATTTTAGGACTCGAAGGGCCATTTCCTCTGAATTTTTTACATCTCACACGGTACTAGAAAAATTGCCTAAATGGGCATCGGGCGTTGTTTGATATGGTGGTCATTGCCAAACAACTACCCTTGAGCTCTTCTGCGCTGTAGCTCTGTGCATCGCCTAGCTCTCCGACAATGCGCGGCCGCCTCTTTCCTTGATCTCAACACGCTTCGTGCTTCGTGCTTCAAGCGTCCACCGCCCTTCGCCCCATCCATCATCGTGACACCACCAGTCTTCCTGGCCACCCACGACGTGGGCGCACATGGCAACCAACGCATGAAGGGATTCAGCACCTTATTGTTTCGAGGCTTTGGTGAAAAGCTGCTGGCTCTTCTCTCCAAGAACTTACAATCGTTTTTTTCAGGTTGCCAGATACCCACATCAGTATTTGCTCGATACATCATCATTCGGGGTCGCCCCAATCTCTTGAGTCCCCGGCCTTCACTGCATTGTACGTCTGCCACTGTTTCACCTAAAGACGCTGAGCACCCTTGGCTGCTCCCTGAATAAGAGCAACTGCCTCTTGCGATCGCGGCGTGATGGTACATTTGAAAGGAACTGGTGTGCTGGAGGGAGAGTTAGCACGACTAGTAGGCGAAAAAAAACCATCGCTGACCTAATTACACCCGAAAGATATTCGTACGACGGCTCCACAACATTTCCCTTCTCGTCCACGGCCTTGGTTATATCGAAAGTCGCGAGAAGGGACACCACAGTGATCCAGATCGACGAGAAGGCCATGTGTCTTCCGGGACAGAGTCTACAGAACCAATGTGTGTGCTCCGTATGGGAGGCAAAATAGATATACGTACCTCCTTCCGAACCCAAAAGCTGCATCAGGGTTCCTCACCGCTAGGTTAAGTTTGCCGTCAAGGAGGAACCGCTCCGGTTTGAACTTATGCGGATCTGGATACACCCGCTGGGATGAGGTCAGAGTAAAGTGTGGCCTTGGAAAAATCAAGTGGCGAACCTCATCATGGAGAATGGCCCTAGGGCACAAGAAAATCAGCCAAGGCGGACGCGCACAATATACCAACACACCATGTATTTCCGACAACAATGGAGCCTGCAGGAAGCCTGTAGCCACGATACTCGTCGTCGTTTGCGAGTAGCCGGGGTATCGCTGGAAGCATCAAGAATGAGAGTAGACCATATCAAGACGACGATGAACTCGCCGAACGGAGCGACATTCTCCCATCGCATGACCTCTTTGACAAGTGCGGAGATGTATGGCAATGAGACCTCATCTTCAAAACTGGGCAGATATTTTCCACCAGTGAGGGAGTCAATTTCCGCCTGGGCCGTCTTCTGCACTTCAGGATAGGCGAGCATGGCCAGGATGAAGGTGCCGAAGGCTGATACGGTCGTGTCTGCCCCACCACTATACATCGTTCCGGCTGTTTGCTTGACGTGATGTTCTTTGTAATATGGCTCTTTGTCTGGATCGTTGAGAGCCTGTAAACTATCCGCGGTGAACGACGGCGGGGCCACCCCGGAATCCTGGTGTCTATTGTAGGGAGAATCGGCGCACGAAGCATCAGGTAGCGCACCATCTGCCGTTTAGTCTCCGCAAAAGGCAGCTCCAACATGCCGCGGGACAGCTTCGACCATTCTTCCGCCACGCGTTTGAATCCAGCCCCCGGGAACCATCGCGGAATGTGTTTCAAAATTGGGAAGGTTTCCTGACGATGTGAATTCTATGTGGCTGTATCGATATCTACAGGGATCGAACTCACAACGAGGTAGACTCCGGGGACAGCAGCGATCGCCGCTGTCCGCACGGCTTTGTGCGCCAGAGTAACGTACGGGTCGTTGGAAGGAAGCACGTCGATCCCGTATGCCGCGGCCATGATGATCTCCCCGGCCATTCTGGTTTTTACGACAATGAGCTTGGAATCACACTATCCAGGCGTACGTACTGTCTAAAATGATGCACGAAATCCTCTGGGGTGTGAAGCAGGCGCGCCAGAAGGGCGTGCGTTCCGACCAATTCCACAGGCTCGTATTTTCGAGCAGCTTTGACGTTGAATGCACCTTGAAACAACCGGCGATGTATGCGCCTGAAAGATATTCAATATGATACTATGAATGTATCAGAGATAGGCCCCGCACCATTCCTCGCCTGAGGTTGAACCAATTTTTCAGGTAGATGTTCGGGCAGAGATAGTGCACCGTACCATATTTCATCAATACTAGAGTGCCTTGGATCAGTTTCCGCCTACAATTTCCCTGGAGAAATATTGTCACCAATATTGAAGTACCATCCCATCAACTCGTTAACCATTGGGAAGTCCCCTCTGAAAAAAATAATTACGATTCATGGATAAGCTTTGCCATGCATCCACGCACTTACCTGTCCGAATAAAGAGAGGAGCGCTTCTCAAACAACGCATCTGTCGCTTCAAAGGACGACAATACAATGACGGACGTTCCCGCGAGATCCAAGTGGATGATATCAGAATCTGGTGCAGTCAATGCTAACGGCTCCGAAAATACACGCCCATGACGCACCGTATTGTTTGCTCCACCGCGCGTACGACTTCCATTGAAAAGTGGACGGTACGTCAAATAGGTTACCCACGAGAGGTAATTTGGGAGGACCCGGGGGGAGTGGAAGTTTGTGGCGGCGAGCACGCAAACGAACTGTGTACAATGTTGTCAGAATGAAGAAGATTATGCAGAGAACAAGTGTGCTTGGGGCGTCCATGTATAGCATGTCTGTCGAGGGAGATTGTCTTGCAGGCTTCTGAATTTATAGGGAAGATCCGGCCGGCCAGCCGAAGACATAGAAGGCCGAGACCCCACCCCATGGCGTGGAAGGAAGCATTTCTGCCGGCAGATCCTCAAAAAAAGATGAGAGCAACATGAGACTTTCAGGCCAGGAGCCGGAGTAAGCCAATATAGAACTTCCGACGGGCGACAACATTGGACCTTGGTTAGCTTCGGGGCGTGAATCTGTGCGAGGTTGGTGAGTTGGGTCCACAGGGAATTGATCAGCTGGTCGACGGAGTTGAACGCCTTCACGTTCTGCGTCGAAAGACTCGAAACACCGGTGATTGAGTCTAGAGAAAACTGAATCACCAGCTTGAGCAGCACGGGAAAAAAAAACACACACGAAGATGCCCCCAGCTCTTTGCGGAACATAGGGCGCGGCCGTTTTTTTTTTTTCCATTTTGGGACATTTTTGAGATTTTCGACCATTTCCCTCGGTGTGAGCTCAGTTCTGAATGTATCGATTTAGAAACTATATAGTCGGAACCGCACTGGAATTCCGCATTTCCTCTCGTGCCCCGTTTATTTTTATTCAACCTGTATAAAATGTGGTATAATATTGTTACCATTTCAAGCAGATCTCCTCCTACAAGGGGGGGTGTGGGTATAATGCTCCAGTCTTTTATTGGGGCACTCATAGGCGTATTTATGAGGTCACCTCGTCGCCATATTTGCTTTGTGCACCCTCTGCTACGTGAACAATGCAGTTGAAAGTGACGATATTAGTGTCCACAGAAATCTGATGTTTCTGGATGCTCTCTCTACCAGTGGCCATAAGGTTTGTTCTGGGCCCACTCTTAGGTGGTTATAAGAGAATCTACACCTCAGATTCCCGCTTCATGTCCTCGCGCTAGTACGCGATGCACCTCAATTTGCCATCGGTCACAGAAAAGGAGATCTGCTTGAAATGGTAACAATATTATACCACATTTTATACAGGTTGAATAAAAATAAACGGGGCACGAGAGGAAATGCGGAATTCCAGTGCGGTTCCGACTATATAGTTTCTAAATCGATACATTCATAATTGAGCCCACAGCGAGGGAAATGGTCTAAATGTTCAAAAATGTCCCAAAATGGAAAAAAAAACGGCCGCGCCCTATGTTCCGCAAAGGGCTGTAACGCTCATGAGTGTCTGAGCGTCTTTGGGATGTTTCTTCAGGATGCTCATAATGTCCCGATTACAGCCAATAGACAAAGAAAGACTGCAGAGACAGTCAGTGAATGAAAACTTTTGAATAATGTTCAAACCTGGTCTGCAGCTCAAATAGTGTGGCAAAAACCGATTCACTTGATGCCCCCATGTGAGAGATATCCTTCAGTTCAAGTGAATGGCGTGTGTATATGCTTTTAATTGACCTTCTAAGGTCAGTTACCCTCTGCAAAAAGCTTGTTTCTCATCGGAAAACACCGGATTAAGATGTCCGGGTTACTTTTGGTGGCACCGAGTACATCTTGTAACGACTTACACTACTTGGGGTGAAGGCCGTGGCGTTGCCCGGCATGTCCTCGAGCTTATTTTTAAAACTATATTTGTTTAGTCGGTACCACATATCATATTATCACTATCCCACTAAAATGATACCGCGCTCAAAACTGAGAAATCTCACCAAGGCCGAACACCACGTGACCGTAGGCGTCGCGTCTCCACAACCAAACAAAGTCAACTTGGATTCTAATCAATCCAATCCGGCCAGCGGTAGCTTCGTCTCTTCATCTACTTCAGACAAATAATTCTGGGGGTCTCCATGCAAAGCAGGTCAGAGTCAGGAGCATCACTGATCAAGTGTGAAGATCAGGAAGACATTCAGTCGTCGGCAATAGAGTATATAACCCCTACCACATCTCGTGTGATATCCTCCCTCACACATGCAGACAAACAGTCCGACCCTTTGGAATGAATAAGCGCTCTGCCTTCCGCCATGGTTCGATCCCATCATGGTACCATGAAGACCCGTCCGGATCTATAATCCTACAGGTAAAGTGCAAGTCTCCCTCGTAAATCACAGCTCACAGTTCATACCGTTGACGCTCGTTATTGACTATCACATTGAGAGCGGCATCTATGTTTATCATGTTGTCAGACAACGAAAAATATAGCAAAGGCGGAGGCCGGTCAATGGTCGTACACTTTGTTAATTTGCCGTTACATCCAGGGCAGTACTCTCACATTTTGACAAATCTGTTAGCATTCAACCAATGGGAAATACTATAATGTGACTTGAATCGAGATCTCAGAGTCTCGTCAAACGTAATGACTTGATATAATTCAAACGCATCACACTCCATGTCAGAATGGCCGCATTTCATGCATTTCACTGTCTCTGTACCCCACCTCGAGTTCCCGAATAATTTCAAGGCTAGATCATCAATACTTGTCAGAGATTCACCATAAGGGAACAAAGTCGGTGCATCGCCATGGAGCATACCCCGTACCCTATCTCTAGCTGACTCAATCTGCGATTCTGTGCAGTTTTCCTTTTCACAGAGGTGAAAATTCGACAAGTACCCGTTCACGGTGTTAAACTTTGCAGACCACCGCGGACCGCGAGCTTTCCAAACATGATATAAGGGAGTCATGACCGCATCATAGGAACAATTATAGTGGGTGGAATCCCACTGGAATTTACATTAGCCTCCCTTTAATTGCCCAGCTTGCTATGGTAGCAAGTTCAGGGAAGGGGACAAGAAGCGACAAAGGCAATGAGCTAGCGTATAAACTACAGTAACTGCATCCCGTGTTTGTCATGGTCAGAAGCAAGGTGGAGTCATGGACACAGGTTTGTCGATGTGTTCACCTCCTGTCAAGCATCCGTGATTGCCATTACAGCTCTTTGCGGAACATAGGGCGCGGCCCTTTTTTTTTTTTTTTCTGAACTTTTCACGAGAATCCTTCCTGTGAACTCAACTCTTGACCGTTTTCCCTGAAAATAGGCTCATTCGAATCGGACGAAGAATACGCGGGTCCTCTCGGCGCCAGATTTTTGATATGGACCTCCAGAATTTTTAATGGGTCTGTTTTGGGCTTTTTTGAGTGTGCGAGAGCAGAATGTGTACCAGAGAACCAGTAGTGCTCCAATCGGGCTAGATTTTTTATATGATGTATTTTAGGGGATTTTGGAGGGCTGGAAATACCGGGATTTTTAGTCCTGACATTTACTTCAAATATATGGTGACTTACAGCTGGCCCAATTTCCCATGACGAAGAATGTGAGCTGTGGATGTGAAGTACGGCTCAAATTGAAAATGCCGGTATCTGAGTCCCTCCAGAATACACTAGAGTACATCATATAAAAAATATACAGCAGTCGGATCACAAATGGTCCTCTGGTGCTCATTCTGCATTCAAAGGTCTAAAAACACCCAAACCAAACCCATTAAAATTTCTGGAGGTGAATATCAAAAATGCGGCGACGAGAGGACCCGCGTATTTTCCTTCCAATTCGAATGAGCTTATTTTCAGGGGAAACGGTCAAGATTTGAGTTCACAGGAAGGATTCTCCTGAAAAGTTCAAAGAAAAAAAAAAAAAGGGCCGCGCCCTATGTTCCGCAAAGAGCTGTAATCAGAATAAAAAATGTAGCGTGCTTTGCAGCAGAGCTCACTCACTTGGGATTAAAGTAATCACTTTGTGAATCATACATTCTCTCAGTATCAATTTTGTGGGTACAAATGCATGCCAGTTTTGCAGACCAATCAGAACAGCGAAACATCGAACAGACAGAATCTCGGGGAGCCCCACTGTGACACCCCTAATTAAATCAGCCCAGAAATATTCAGGGGAGCTACTGAGATGCTAATTAACATTCCGAAATTGTGTTTCCAGTTCAAATAAAATTTTGTGGGCACTAACGCAAGCTCTTTTTGAAGATTGATCAGAACAGCCAAATCGAACAAACAGAATCTCGGGGAGCCCCACTGTGGCACCCCTGCTTAAATCAACCCAGAAATATTCAGGGGAGCTACCGAGATGCTAATCAATGTCCCGAAATTGTGTGTCCAGTTCAAATAAAATTCCGGGGGTACTAACGCTAGCTCTTTTTGAAGATGGATCAGAGCAGTCAAATATCGAGCAAACAGAATCTCGGGGAGCCCCACTGTGTCAGCCCTGCTTAAATCAACCCAGAAATATTCAGGGGAGCTACAGAGATGCTAAGACGATGTTTAGGTTTAGGTGTTCTCAGGTTATGCCTCTCAGAGTCAGAGGCGTTAGCCCCGCGGTGGGCAGGAAACCACACCTTTGAAGCAAGGAATCAGGGTTTTATAGCATTCAAGGTCAAGCTCGCAGATATGTGAGACAGTCGAGACAATGCAGAGGTAATAACAAAATAGTGCTCAGGGTCGGGTTCGAACCACTGACTGAGGTACAGTAGTAATTACGTAACGCTAAGGACCATTAGAAAAACGGTGAGAAAACATCACAAATTACTGACCGTGGGAACGAAAAGGTGAAGGAAATTTAGGCACAGCCACTATTTTCAATACGAATGGATAAAAGTCGCACTGGGTTTTTTACTCTCCAAAATCTGCTCTCGACTTTTGCTAAAAGAACGATCTCTTATTTCATAAGTTCTCGTAACAGTAAAATGGGAAGAATTAGGGCATTAGGATGTATAAAGAAAAATACGCCTCATCGTCATCTCTCGGCTCCTCCTCCACCTCGTCTTCCTCGTCGTCTACCACCGGGGCCTGCGGCTTTTTTCCCAGTTTGGGCTTGGGCGGTAGGTCCTTATTCTTGGTGCCGCCCTCAAGCAGCCTGGAGCACTCTTCTGCCCAGGCTTCGACATTTGTGACATGCTGCCGCTTCATCTCCGCCCATTCCCTCTCCACTTCATCTCGCAACGCCTTCTTCCACTGCCTCGCGGCCTTACTGGCCTCTTTACCACATCCATTCGAGCGCGCTTTCGTTCGAGCCTGTAGGGGTAGATCCGCGCACGGGGCTGGTTCCTCGGGGAGCATATGTATGCTTGCAAACCGATGTTCGTCATATTCGACCTCAATAGGGTCGTTCACAGTAGCCCTTTTTTGCTCCCTTTTCCTTCCCTTTTTGGTATTCCCATCGTTTTTCGCCCGGTTTTTTTTCCCCTTTTCAGTTTAGCTATGTAAAAAGGTGTCGAAAGGGAAAAGAAACCATGTCTAAGTGCAAAAACCACGGAAAACCGGAGAAAAAGGGAAGGAAAAAGGGCTACTGTGAAACCCCCCACGCGAACTCCCCTTTTCTCGCCCTTTTTGCTTCCCTTTTTTGATCTTGCAGCAGATACTACAACTCTGGGGCTCATAACTCACTGCTGAAGGTCCCTTTCAAACATGTATGGTCCCAATAAGCCCAAGGGAGCATAAATTTGATATATGTAATTTATTTATCCGTGGACTTGAAAAAAGGACTGGCGAGCAGAAGAAGGAACGGAAAAAGGGAGACAAAAAGGGCTGGAAAAGGGAACCATGAATGACCCTAATGTCGCTTGGAGCGATGGGAATTTCCGAACCGCAGAAGATAGCGATGGAGAAATACGGCGGGACGGGTGCGTTCGGGGAAGGGGGCGTCGGGATGGGGCGGCATTTCCGTTCGAGAGAGCTTTCGAGAGTTGCACCCACGACACCAACACCAAGAGGTGCTCGATCTCTGGATTAGCCAATACTTCCCACGCCTCCCCCCCCGCCCCCCCAGAAAAAGGAAATTCCATCAGTTCCCATCAATTCATCAAATCCCACTTCGAATGTTTTTGCACAGTGAGGGCTCAAAGTACCTGGGATTCATACACATTGTGTATCTGCAGCTATTCTATTGTGAGGACATTATCTCCCGCATCCTGAGCACAGAATACAAGCCGCTGAACAACTTGTCGGCGATCACCGGTTGATTATCCGCTTACCTAATTGCATTGCCCGATCCAGAGATCAAGCACCTCTTGGATATAACAGCGAGGCAGTAGAACCTCCTTATTCTAATGTCTTCCTCGGGCCCCCGCCGCTACCCTACGCGCTCTCGTGCTGCCGCGCCGGCGACATCGACGCCGCCGGCGCCCCGCCCCGCCGCCGCTCCCCTCCTCCTGCGCGCGATCCCGACATCCAGGAGCTGCACATTAGGAAAAACCTCCCTGGGATAAATATCAAATTTTGTGCTAAAATTTCTTGTGGGTTGATATTTTTGATATTTTCAGCAATTCTCAAGTATTTTGTGGTCAAAATATCAAATTTTCGATAATTTTCGAGGCCTCACAAATAATTATGCACATTGATTTGATATTTGTTGACAAATTTCTCTCGAATGGCAATTGCAAGTCACAAGTCTACAAATGTTCCTTGACAAACTTCGGACAAACCTGTAAAAAAAGTGCCGCCTGGCACCAAGGTGAAGTAGTAAACTTGAGGCCCACAGCTGGAGGCCATAACATAATTCTTCATGGATGTGACGATATTCTGAATTGAAGCAGCTGCCCGCGCAGAACGTACAATCACGGCAAGCCCAATACAACCCCACCCTAAAGTGTCATTCTGTCAGTGTGTGTCATCGTGTGAAAAGCATCGGCTGCAAGTCACCGTCACCGCGGGTGAGCGCGGGGGTCGGTGCCGAGCACGTGGAACAAAAGATGGTTTGTTTTGATTCCACAGCAACAAGGTCAAACAACTCTCTTCCTTTCCCCCCACTCGCTCTCTCTCGTCCTCTCCCTCCCATCGTCTTTTATGCCCTAGTTGCCTTCTATCTACAGTCTGGCTACTCAATGATGTTGTTGGACCTTCCGAGGTCCATCTGCGGTGAGTAGATTCGTCCCAGTCCGATGTTTCACCCTGATACTTCGACAGCAGGACCGAGCATTGACCTCCTCCTTCTAGTGCTGCACATTCCATGGTAACTCTATCCTCTTGTACTCATACCTCCTGGCCTACCCTTTCTGATCCACCACACAGATGACCAACCTTCGGCGTGTACCTGCATTCATGCCACGCGGCCCTCCTTTACCGCGTCAATGAATGGCATGCGATAGGTGTCTTGACAATGCAAGTGCTTCTATTATTTCTTGACAGTGTTCCTTACGACCGACAGACAATTCCGTTGGATTCACATCACGCTTCATCGGCGTTGTCGCCCGGTGTAGACGGTGCGTGTCTTTTTATATCTATTCAGTGGCGTATGCTAACAGCTCCACTTGGCTTCTCCAGCTACCCCCCTTCTTTCATCGTGAGATCGCGGGGATCACTGCACCTTCGATGTGCAGCTGTGCGGCCACTGGCGTGACACAAATGCCCGTTCGCGCGTGTCCTGTCACTGTCATCCGAGGCCATAGTGCTTCTGTCGTGCGTGAACCCTGTACTTGATTTATTGCATTCCACTCACTTACTTTGCAGATCTTCGGTTCTCGTTCGGTGTCATAGCTTACTGGTAGGTACTGTAGGGTATCATACATATGTAGCGTTACCATTATGTAGATTGTTTCCAATGTATTATGTAGCTTTGATGATAATACAAATGTTCTTTTGCATTGTATCTGTGTTTCTGAGTGCGATATTTGAGCAAACTGGCGTACCATTCACCAAAACATTTTGCACATCTTGGAGGTATTTTGAGCACAAAATTTGATATTTATTCAGGTGAGAACATATTTTGACTAAAATGTGAACATTCGAGGAATTGAAGGAATTTGTGCACATTTTAGCTCAAAATACTAACAAATACCTGGGGGGGGGGGTTCCCTGATGCACGCCATCGCGGACACCCTTAACCCGCTCAGCTTCAACGCGGCCATGGTCCCCTTCCTCGCCAAGTTCCAGGAGGTGATGGATAACCACCATCCCGGGCTCATGAACGTCTGCCCCATGCCGATCAGCTGGATAGACCGACCAGCACAGGACCGCACCACAAGGGACTTTCCCCACCTCGAATTTGACGGCATGTACACGCTGAGTCACTGGGTCAACCGCGACGCCGCACGCGGGCGCCGTTTCAGCCTCGCGGTCATGACTACACCGACGGTGGGCATCTCGGGTGAGGAGTACACCGACCAGGCGTTCCATATGTGGGTCCTAATGACCGCACACGCACCGCCACGCGCCAAGGGCAAGACGCTCGTGATGTACGACACCGACGTGCTGCCATCACAACGAAAGCCGCTAGGGTGGCACTTGGCCCAATGGAGCAGCGCTACGTGCGCACGGTCGGTAAAATCGAGCACAGCCGCCGTAACGAGAGAGTGTGGCAGAATCTCCCTGTACCGAACGGGGAGCCATACAAGTACAAGTGCTTCCACACACCATGCAATGGCTCCTGGGTTTGGTGGAAACGGGCTTGACGGCGTGGCACGAGAAGAATACGTTGGTTTCGTTGGACGGCTTTACCGAGATCAGTTTGTAGCACGCGCTTTTTTCCCCTTGGTTTTATGTTTGCACTGTGTAGCCAATGTACTCCATCAGATCATTTCATCTTGATTTCCGATTACTGAGTGGGCTCAACCCGGGATATTCAATCGGACAGGTATTATAGTGTGTTTTACTAGTATTTACAGCCCGTTGCAGAACTTAGGGCGCGGGCTGTTTTTTTTTTTTTCTTTTGGCAAGTTTTCACCAGAACAGTCATTGTGAGCTTAATTCTCAGTGGTTTTCCTCGGGAGTAGGCTCATTCAATTTGTACGGTGAATGCGCAGGGCATGGCATCTTACGATTGGTTCTGAGCACCCTGAAATTATTTACTAGGTCAGATTGGGGTGTTTTGAACTGTCTGAGAGCAGAACATGCCGGAAAGTAGCTGTAGTGCTCGGATTGACCTAGATTTTTAATATGATGCACTTATGGGTATTACGGAGGGCTGAAAATACCGGGATAGTGAATGTGACTTGTATTTCAACTGTATCATAGATGTAAACAGGTGGGATATTGGATGAATTTCCCTAACAGCTATAGATTTGAAGTTTGAGTCACATTTACTATCCCGGTATTTTCAGCCCTCTGGAATACCCATAAGTGCATCATATTAAAAATCTAGGTCAATCCGAGCACTTCCAGGCGGGTCTTGGTCGAAGCGGCAGGGGCCAATTCCGATTCGGCCGCCGGTGGAAATTCGGAGGGAGACTCCGGGGGAGGCAGAGACAGGGGCGGCAGCGGCGAAGCAAATGACGGTGATGAGCACGGCTCCTCGTTAAGCGCCAAATCACCCCTCTTTGGTCTAATCACGCCCACGCCAAATACAACCATACGCGTTCGCCGGTGTTCGCCCGGCTCAGTTCAAGCGTTTTCCGTGATTATTTCACCTCGCCGCCCGCCCTATTTGTTTTATATCCCCCATATTTCTTGATTCCGACACTTCCACATGGTTCGACCCACCATCGCCGCCAACTCAATTTAATGCACAGCCCAATTGTCTCGGAGTCGACGCCGGCCCGGATATATCGCTCGTCCTCACATTTATTAACCGTTCTTTAACCAGATCCTGCGTAAGCTGTGCTAATTCCCCATATAGGTTCGTCCCCGTCGTGCATTCTCTGCTCTTCGGGTTCCATGATCCACTCTTTTTCTCCTTTTGCGTGGGCACGAGGCCATCTTCTTTGGCTGCGACGGCCTGCGGAAACTTCGTTGCAACCGCCAACGACTGTGGGAAAAATTTCAGCCACCGCACCTAAACCCACCGGTCCCGTTTTGATTGAACCGGCGCCCCGTTGTAAGGGGAAAATATTAACCCCATCAACGAAGCTGGGTTGGTGTACTGTTGGTGTCTTTCTTAAAGATCTGTTCAACTGACCTTTCCCCAGTTTGTCGCAGCAGCTGCTGCCTACGGCGCAGGTTTCCCTCCCGAGGATTTTCCGCCTATATATAGTCCAATCCCCCGCTCCTCCACCCCAGCAATCTTTCGCCAAACGTCTCCGAGTCGCCCTCAAACTCGCTGGTCTGGGACCAGGTGCCATGAAGACACTGCAACATGGGTGATACATGTATATGACCCTCTGTATTTTATTTACCTCAAAATCAATGGCAAACAAGTACGAACCTTGGTGTGCAATTTCAATAAATGCACTTCCTACTCTCAGTTGTGTGCAATCTTTTTATCTGGGGGTGTGAACCTTCCTCGGAAGTTCATCACACTAACTCCTTCGGTGTGGACCTTCTTCGGAAGTCGAACGCACTGATTAATTTCTTTGGTCGTGGACCTTCTCTGGAAGTTATTGCTGAACCTTTAGGTTTGGCTACCCTGTGGAACTTATATTTCGCCCAATTTTTGCTACAAGTACAAACAAAGATTTAGTCACACACCATTGGTCATCGCAGAAATAAAATTCAGAGAAAATGGGGCAAGATGTAGAGATAAATCACAGTGCCAAGCTATGTTTATCAACTTAATATCCACTTGATTGCTGAACCTTTAGGTTTGGCTACCCAGGAGAACATGGATTTCGAGCCATTTTGCTACAAGGACAAACAAAAATTAGTCATACAGAATTAGTCATTGCACAAAATTAAATGCTGAACCTTTGTAAGGAAACAGGGAAAAGTAATTCAAATGTAGATATTTTTTCCCAACCTTACTGATTTATCTGCCTGTGGGCCACTCTGTTTCACTCACAAGATTCACTCGTTTCTACTTTAGCTATTAGTCATTTCTGCTTGATGTTCCGGGCAGTATCCGTTGACGTGAGAATTGGGCCCGGACAACATGTAATATTCCGATCAGATGGGTCGTTATTTGGCGTTACTTGGCATGTTAATTGGTAAACCTCAAAAATCGACTTCCTTTCGGGCTCTTAAATCATGAAAATAATGTTGGGAGCACTAGAGGTACATCAGAGAAGATTAGTGTGTCCAAAATTTTAAAACCCAGAATGTAATAACTTGGCTCGACACCAAATAACATTGTGGTTGACTTGGACAAATAACAAGCCACCTCGAATTTAATCGTCCTTCATTGCGCTGGAGTGTGTTGTCTTTCTTTATGGCTCAGCTGCTATCCTGTAACCTTCAAAGTCTCTGATTGATTCTTTTGCATATCTTGAGGTTTGAAAACATGCCAAAAACTGCTGCTCTTCTCTGTCAGTAACATGGAACCACTGTGCTGCCCTGGATGCCCCAAGAGGTCAAAGGATCATCCAGGACCACTAGATGCCCCTCCCCGAGGGCATCCTCGGATCAGGAAAGGCAATGAAGAGGACTCGGAAGGTTCATTTCAGCTTACCACGGTGTGCTTCATGAGCGATAACCTGATTGAGGCAAACAGATGAAAGCCTTGGCAAGAAAACAGAAAAAAACGAGGAAGGGGTACACCCACTTCTTCAACTAACCCTGCCTCAGAGCAGTCTGCACCTGCCGATGGTCAACATGCCCTGGAAACCACGACAACTTAGACTGCAAGGTTGTATGCAAGATTCACTGTTAAAAATGTGGCCAATTCCAGGGGTGCAGGTGTGTGGACGATGGCAGGAAATGTACACAGAGATCATGATAATTTCAATACCTCAACTTCTTGAAGTACGACTGGTACTCTGCACATCCTGCTGTATATTTAATCTAGTCTTCTTGAACACTCCTGTGATGACCTGGTAAGTTTCATTGAATTCCTTTCTCTTTTCCCCTGTTTGAATTCTTTTTTTGTGTTTGTCGCCGTCGGGACAAAGGGTGCATTGAAATAGAAACCCGGAGAATATCAATCCGAGTCTCCGAGATCATTTGCTTTGTCTCGATCTTGCCAGCGCATATGAAACTTGGCTCTCTCCTCCATGTCCTTCCTTGCTATCTTCTGCACTTTGCCTGTCTCCACTGGATTTGATGGCCATGCTTTGATGGCCGTGCTGTACACTCTTGTGCTATGACCAGATCACGTTGTCCTCTTTGCAGTTATCGGGTGCCTTTACCTAAGTGCCCCTGGCGTCTGTTGTTTTGCTCGATAAAAATGATGAGATAATGCTGCAAAGTCCTAAAGGTTCAGCTACCGCCTCGGAGAGGCCTAAAACAAGTCATTTCTTGTGCACAAGTACATTTAATCTGCTGAAAGAAATTCTCAAGTTCAATTTTCCGTTATTAGTCATTTCTGCTTTATGTTCGGGCCAGTATCCGTTGACGTGAGAGAGTTCCTGTGGCACGACCACGTGCCACAAAGGGGTATGCTCAAGGACGTGTTTCTGAGGTGCCTTAGGCAGACTCTGATGGTGGTATATTACTCTTTTAAAAGTTTTATGTAATTGGGATAATGTACTTGATTTGAGCACCTGCAATTTTCTTTATTTGGTACATAGTAATGTTTGAGGCACTTTTCTTTGCCATAGCATTAATAGCAAGGGAAAGCCCAGGAAAGCTTGTCAGGCCCTCTGTGAGTCTATTGAGAGGGTTTTTCGAGTTTACTCACAATATACCATAAGCAGTAAGGAGAGAACAGGAAGGCACAATGTGGGTAGGCAAGAAGCAAGAGAGATTGCCCCCCGTGATCCCCCCCCTAACATTTGCTTGTGCCTGGAAGAGGCCATAACTATATAAGTGCACCCACCATATAGAATGAATCCTCTTTGGATGTAAATATTGCAACAAAAAAAAACACTCAGCTGCATGCAGGAATTTCCAGAGGAGTGTGCAACTAACGATAATTTGATTGGTCAGGCCTGTTCTGATGAACCTTGGCTTGCAAGTGAAGAACACTTTCATTCAATTTCTGATTATGCAATGTTGTGTATCATGAAAAAATGATACCTACTATAACATGACTGCCAGACTCCAGTAAAAAGCAAACGGGTGTGAGCACTCTGTGACACGAGCTTTTGATCCATCTCTGGAAGCTTCTCTCATTCTCAAGTCCAAAGCAGACTCTGCAGGAGATACACAGTGGTCAAGAATGACTTTAGCTAATAGTAGTCTAAAATCACAAAATTCGAAATCTCGATTTGTCCTTGGTTGGCCAGGTGGTTTCTCCCAACAGGTGTGATTCGTCGCAATTACTGTACATAAAAAGCTCTTGCTCTCCACAAATATTGTTCTACAATCACTGCGTTCCGGGCCCTCCTAAACTCAGCCTGAGTCTAGGTCTCCTAGCAAAAGATACACAGTTGACTGTGGCTAGGCAACTAGACACAGTCTTTTTTGGCTCATTGTGCATCTGCTTGGCTCTTTATAGGTCTGATTCGCTCAGCGCGTGTCAGTCTCAATCAGCGCGGGTCAGCATAGCCCTTCCTAGTCACCTACGAAGAGCCAAACATATATAAGTTGAAATGTTATTTTTGGATTTAAATTGCATTTCAATGCCTTCATGAAGGAAAACCCCAGGGAGTAGGAGCAGGTTGGTGGAGGTCAGTGGAGGTCCGTGTAGGTCTGGCTAGAGGTCATAATCGGCTACACTGATGTAAGCTGATCTACACAAAGTCTGTTCAGCCAACCTGATAGCGGCTAGACATGGGGCGCGCTCAGCTCACCACAAAATCTGTCTAGTCGCCCAGACAGAGTATGTCTGGATACCCAACAGACCCCAACAGAGGCGCAACCAGCAAGGCTGACCTGAGTCTAGGGGTACCCGGAACGCAGTGAATGAAGAAGAATATGGGAGGAATAGTGATGTTCAGGGCTTGGCCTGGCATGCAAGCCCCGGATTGGGCTTCAGATTTTCCAAGCCGGAGCCCTGGGCTGGCATGTGGGGTTCAGGCCCTTGGGCCATCATGGCCTGAGCCTGGGCTTGGGGGTTTTTTTTAATAAAAAAAAGAGTCCTGGTTCAATTTTGAGGTATGGGAGTCTCATGAATGTTATGCAAACCATAGGTATGCTCCGAAACTCTACCTGGTCCATATTCAACAGGTTGAACCATAATTTCCGCTGAGCCTGCCCAAGCCATGGGTGAGGGCCTTGCCTGTGCGGGCTTGGCCTAAGCCCCGAACATCACTAGGGAGGAAACCTGAATTGAGGGCCACATCTCGTCTATGTATCCCATCCTAAAGGTTCAGCACCCGCCTCGAAGAGGCCTAATCCCACGTCATTTATTTAAACACACCACTGTGGCTCATGCATGCATACTCCCGAGGATCGTCGTTTGCCGGTTGGTCGTGGTTCAACTTTCCAACGATTTTTTTCTCGCGATTAGCAATTTCAAACGTGTCTTGGACTCCTTTACAGCCTTTTGCGGAACTTAGGGCGTGGCCGGTTTTTTTTTTTATTGGTAAGTTTTCGGCAGAATGGCTATCCTGACCTCAATTCTCAACGGATTCCCTTGGTGGTAGGCTCATTCTACTCGTGTTGTAAATGCGGAGGGCATGACATCTTACGATTTTTTCTGAGAACCCCGAAATCATTTATTAGGTCAGATTGGGGTGTTTTGAGCTGTCTGAGAGCAGAATATGCCGCAAAGTAGCTGTAGTGCTCAGATTGACCTAGAATTTTGATACAATGTACTTATGGGTATTCTGGAGGGCAGCAAACACCGGGATAGTGAATGTGACTTGTATTTCAATTCTATCATACATGTAAACAGGTAGGATATTGGGTGAATTTCCCTAACAGCAGGTCAAGCTCCTCAGGGACCTCGAGCGTTGTAGAGACAACGTTGCAACCACACCACACAAGTGTGGAATCCCATCATGTAAAGGTAAGCGAGGGTGGACGGGCTGCCAAAACATATGCCAAGACTGCAAGAAGCCTGGGAGTGATAGAAGCTGCAAGGGAAGAAACCCAGATAAACCATTGTTGAAATGCATGGAAATCAGTAACCCCGGGAGCTTCAATTAAACCCAGGGCCCATAGACCGGAATCGAGGATTCTGTTTAATCAGGATGGGACAATGTACCTGGGGTAAGACAGTAAGCTGGATTACAGCCGTTTGCGGAACTTAGGGCGCGGCGTGTTTTTTTTTTTTTTGGTAGGTTTTCACGAGAACAGCGATTGCGGGATCATTTCTCAACCATTTGCCCTGGAAATTGGCTCATTCGATTCGCACAGAAAGGGTGGAGGGCCTCATGTCCTAGGATTTTTTATAGGCACCGAAAATTTCCTTTTTGGGATAGATTCCCGTGTTTTTCAGTGGTTGAGCGGAGAACACGTCCCATGGGACCTATTTTGCTCCGATTGACCTATATTTTTGTTATGGTGGACTTGTACATATTCTGGAGGGCCTGAAATACCGGTATTTTGAATGGGATCAATACTTCAAATATGCAGTTCATAGATACATTCCTTTCATATTGTTGATCCCAAAGTGTATGGTAGATTCGAACCAGTATTCACATTTACTATCCCGGTATATCAGGCCCTTCGAAATATGTCCAAATCCACCGTAACAAAAATCTAGGTCAATCGGAGCTAAATAGATCCCATGGGACGTGTTCTCCGCTCAACCACTGAAAAACACGGGAATCTATCCCAAAAAGGAAATTTTCAGTGCCCATAAAAAAACCTAGGAGGCCAGGCCCTCCGCCCGGTCCGTGCGAATCAAATGAGCCTATTTTCAGGGCAAACAGTAGAGAAATGATCCCGCAATCGCTGTTCTCGTGAAAACTTACAAAAAAAAAAAAAAAACATGCCGCGCCCTAAGTTCTGCAAACAGCTGTAAACAGAACAGTTCACACCGGTGGTTGAATAGACTCGCGGCGAGAAAGGAGGCTTAATTAACAGACATGCGTTTAAACGGGGATTAAACCGAGGTTTCTACCGGTTGAATCGGTGGGTTTAAGCCCGTTTAAGCAAGGCGAGAAGGCTGTAAAACGGCCAACAAAAAACACCACCCAGAAGGTTCGAACCCAGGCCGAGCGGGCCCCAACAACCGCGGCTTAACCGACTGCGATAAGAGGGAGTATGTATACGGAGAAATACACTTCCTTTGCACGGCTGGCTCCGGTACTGTGGTAGGCACTTTTGAAAATTCCCCTGCCAACATTGCACCACTTTACTGACTATCCCTGTCTTACGCAGATGCACCCTCCAATCATGGACACTGTAACTGTTACTGCGATGTTGTATCGGTTCTGCGCGGCGTGGAATCTCTAGCTTCCTGTTACTTTCGTATTTTATGTTGCTAGCCAGGTGTGATAAGTAGTATTCTACATAAGATAGGCCAATCTCCCTGTCAAATATGGGTTATTGTACGTGGTCATGAACGTTAACAACCACCTGGTATGTACCTTCTGACATTCTAACGGGTGTAATTCATTCATGAATAATTCGGGATCAAATCTCAACACACCGGCCCCTCAATATGCCATTCTGCGGCAGGATCAGGTGGCGTTGAAGTCCGAACTTGGTGTTGCTAATAATATACAAATTTCTGCCACACTCGCTCACCCTGCTGCTTTGCAGCTCCTTCGCACCGCCACTCCCTGCTCGTGAGTCGTGGAGAAGGGTGATGATATTTTTTGGAGGGAACTGCCTGGTGAATCCGGGATCAATTAGTCAAAATAATTGTTCACACGAATTGGTTTTCTAGAGGCTAGACCCAGTGCACTGAAAGTTGTACCTTTCAGGCCCCGGGCGTAAGAACGAGGGCACCTACGGCAAATCCGAACAGACGGTTTGGCTCGGAATTGTGCTGGCTATCTCCTGCCAATCTTCCATGAAAGATGACGTTTTCATAACAGGTCACGTTGGAATGCCTTGCGTGGTGATTCGGCTTGGCCTTTTCCGCCACCGGGGCTGGGGAATCAGTGTTTGAATACAGTTGTGGACAAACAAACACAACAACTCCAATTTTGGTCTATCCGGTAATTCTATGGGAAAACTGAGTTCAGAATTAGAATCCACGCGACAAAAGACGCTTTTTGAGCCCCCTCTCGAATTTTTCCCACGAGAGATAAGGAACGGCCAATATTTTGAACCAACTGAACGCAAAGTGTGACTGGTAAATAGGGATGAGCACGGGTACGGGTTCGGGTATAAAACAGTCAACCCGGACCCGAACCCGGAAAACCCGGACCCAAACCCGCGGGTCTACGGGTTGTCCACGGGTTGCCCGGATTGATCGGATCACATCTGCTGAAGCCTGCCGGGAGGGCTTAACACCTTCAAAGCATGAAATATTTTCACTAATTGAGGTTTTTAAATGCATCACGTATTGGGAGTACCTTTAATACCTGGTGGCCATGTCCAAGTGCCTTGAAATGAGTCAAAATGCATAATAAATACGATGTTCGCAGACCCGCGGTGTACCCGAAGGGTTTCGGGTCCACTAAAATTGGAACCTGTACCCGTACCCGGGCCGACCCGACCCGGAAACCCGGCGGGTTGACCCGTACCCGTGCTCATCCCTACTGGTAAACTCGCGACGTGGGAGGGACCTGGGTGCTGGTTGTCATGGATCATCAATCTGATTGCCATTTGAGTCCCCCTTGACTGTCAAATGTCTGCAGAAAATTGGTTGAACTTCGGTTGAATTGAACTTGGTTGAAACTTTCTTTTAAACTTTCTGGTCACATGTCCCAATCACATGTGTCTTAGTCCTCGAGTTTTGGCCAATTTATTTTGCCATAACGGCTCGTTGATTTATCGTGTATTCATCGGATTATAAATTACTTATGAAAAGGCGTCGAGTGCATATTTTTCCACGATTTTTGGGTAAGATATATTATCTGAGACTGCCTACTGGGCCACCTTACCATTTTTTTCCCCGCGTCCACCCAGAGAGTCAACTGGACACTGGTATACTGGGTCGGAAACAAAGTCCTGGTTCCTATGAGTGAGCTGAGTATTTTTTCAGGAATTTACGTGAGCAATTCATGACTCGCCGAATTTTATTTGTGGCGGTTATCCCAAACCGGCAAAAACGGTCTAGTGGGCCGCCTGGCCAAATCGTTCATCCGCAAGGGTACCATTCACTCTGGTGCATTCCAAATCATTATATGCATTGACATACACGATTGGGTACACTGGAACTGCAAATCTGACATTTATGTGTGCCATAACTGGTTGCCTTTCCAGCCCTCTACGATGGTGAAATTACTCCCCGGACCGAATAGCTTACCCTCTAGAGCACAGTGCGCAATGAGGCGTGAAATTAAGACATAGATGGCTCCAGGGGAAGCATTAGGACATACCTGAATGCCAAAGACGACCCCCACATACCCATAACCTGTCCGACAAAATCCATCTTTATGCAACAGTGAAATTTGGTGGTTTGGGGTAGTAGCCCAGCGTGAATGGGAAGTCGGGCAGTTGATAGCCAAATAAATGTCGGAATCTGCTGGGGTACTGGTATCAAATGTACCAACAGAGTTCCAAGTGCGTAGCCAAGACGGGTGGATTGCTATAGAGGTGGCCGGGTTGTGCCACTCGAGATCAAGTCGAGATGGTCTTGAAGGGTTCCAGAGGCGAGGGAGAATTGTTTCCACAGATATTATGAGACGGAATCATTAATTCGAATCAATGGATGCTAACGAGCCCCAAAACTTGCGAATCGGTGAAGAATTGGTGGAGAAAGAAGTCAAAGACAAGCGCGAGGGCCATTCGGAGATAAGAAATAATGTTCACACGCCCATGATCACCCAAACTGGGAAAATTATTCCATTCTGATTCTCTGACAAATTCCACACATTTTGTGAGGTTCTTAGATGATGCGTTGGCTCCCGGGGAAGCTCCTGGTCAAATTGCAGAGAATTTGACCTTGAAGGAGTCGAATATACACTGTAGGCCCTCGGAGTTTAAATTCTGGAGTCGCTCACAGGAACCGCATCCCTTTACAATACAGTGCCAGTCGTCACTTCGTGGCTACCGCTTTTAGTGTAAACAGTCACAAATTTTGTAACGCTTTCAGAGGTCAGGCAAAAACATTTGTTGCCTCGGAAACTATGGGAATTGGCTCAGTTTGATTGTATCTATCCACCTTGTAAAGGGCTAAGATGCAGGACAGGGATAAGGAACCCCTTGATCAATTTAAGCTTTTATCATCAAACCTTAATTGCGAGCCAGAATATCTCAGCCAGGGCTCAAATTGATGCTGTGGAGTTTATCATCAAACCTTAATTGAATTGACAGATGATACCCAGCACTATTCTAAGGAGTCCTGTGTGTTTGAAATTGTGCGCACTGCTCTGATCGTTGAGCCAGAGGTCACAGAACTCTCCATATCGAGCGTGGCTGTGCAGAAGTCACGGGCCAAATCAAAAGTGCGATATTCTCGCGAGTATGCAGTCCACAGCAGTAATTTAAGCCCTGGCTGAGATATTCTGGCTCGTGGGCAAGTGATTTGATCAAAATATTCTGATGGGCCATCATACAAGACGAAGTATGGTAAAACACGGAAATCCTAATTTTTCAACTCCATCAGGATTTTTTGGTCGGACAATCTAAATCACTCAGATTCAAGGTTTAAGGGTCGCCATCATTTTCACAAGTGGAATCATCCAAAAATATGCAGGCATAATGCGCCATAGCGCCCGCAAAAATGGCTATTTCGGCCCAATTTCGCAGAAATTCACTGATTTGGGCCAAAATGCCCACTTTGCGGGCCCTGTAGCGCCGGAACGCATGAATATTTTTGGATGTTCCAACTTGTAAAAATGGTGGGCACATCCCAAACTTGCGTTTGCGTAATTTAGATTGTCCCAAAAAAAATCCCTGATCAAGTTGAAAAATCGAGATTTCCGTTTTTGGCGTACAATGATGACGCATCAAGATATTCTGATGGAATCAAAGTGCATACCGAGTCAGCTCGGCTCTCCCAGCCATCTGATATCTTGGTTCGTGTCAAAATGTTCTGTCGTTGTCGAGAACGGGTCGAGAACGGATCGGACATTTATTTTGTCTTAGTGTATATTGGAATAAGGATCGAATCAGAGATAAAGAGGAGGTACATATCTTCTTGATAGGAGCGTCGCTCGCCCGCGAAAAATGAACAAATCCAGAATTTGTGTTTTCATGAATCACATTGTTTGGTGAGTAGTATTGACGCTACGGTGCGAGCGGTGTAGGCCGAAATAGGTTTGAACCAAGGAGCAGGCCGAGATCCAGTCAGATAGTAATCCATAGCTCAAGAGGCATCGTTTGCGGGATTGATATCAATGACCGGTAGAAGCCCGTAGTATCAGTAGCCCAATAAAACGCCAGAATGACGAGGAAGCTGAAAATGGTTTGAATGATCAACCGGTGAGCGAGAAGAGCAAATGATCGCTGGCTCGGAGGGTAGGGAAAGTAATATATTTATGCTCGGAGAATTCTCGGGGCGCGGCGTGGCCGCAGGTTGGACAGAACTGCGGCACAGGCAAGATTGCTGCGATCAACTGCGTGTACCTGTGGAAGAAACTGTGCAATGGGCAGCTGTTACGCTGCACAGAAAGACCACTCAAGCCAGCTCTAGCATGGAGGCATGAATTTTTTATGGAACGTCGACAAAAGAGGATATTTCCCGGCCTGTACTGTTGCGAAAAAGCTACGCCTGCTAGTCCGATTTGGATCCATTTGAAGTACACGAGTGAATAATACATTTACCAAGTTATTGTTGAAGTCCTACAGAGTCAAATGCGGAGTCTTGGTGCGCGGCACGATCCAATATTGATATATTGCCTTTGGACGAGTGTGACTCATGAAGTTACCGAGTTGGAAGTCATAGACTGAGGTTCTTGTTCTGGGGGTGCACATGAGTTAGTAAATTTAATGATTCTTCCAGCTGCAGAATATTGCCATTCGTCTAAGGATGCTTTGGATTCATACCTCTGGGTATCCATGATTGTAAGTTAACTAATTGGAATGAAAAAGAACTAAAAGACCAACCCGAGAAATAGCCAATTCTCCCAATCGGGATGGTCAGCACGTGGCGGGCCGCCCAACTCGGCCCAATCAGCCGCCGGAGCGGCGGAGGACGGGTCTCACGGTTTCACATTCCACATTCGAAAGATGCGTCCTAGTTGTTCACCAAAATTGCTGGCAACGGAGTTGCCTACACTATCAGCCAAGGATTGCCGGTAGAAGGAAAGAAGTTACACGCAGAATTGTCCCGAGTTGCAATCATTTGTTCCAAGTTGCATGCAATGCAACCGCTTGCAGGAAAAAATGCCGGACATTCAAAACACGTGCAATGATAGATGTAGGATTCAATGTCCCCCGCAAATTTGTTGCAGGAAAATACCCAAAGTTGTAGCTGAAATTGCCGAAAAACGCAAAGTTGTGAGCAACTAGTTTTACCCAGTATATGTGCCATAGTGGATCAGCAAAGCCTTGAACATATTTATGTTGTCGCTCCGCCAGCGCGAGAAATTATACCAGGTCCTCCATTCCCAGTATCATTAAATTTCAATCAAATGCCGCAGCTCGTAGCCACTAACATCGCCTTACGTAGATCTTTCTCGCCCAAAAGCTCGGCGCAGGACTCAGAGCGGGAATCGCCTACAATCCCAGCGTCGCCGGTCTTCTCGCACTACTCCCACAAGCGCCGCACGCTCGCGATGTCCATAGTCGCCTCTGGTTCCTCCTTCGGTGTGTGGAATTTCGCTGGCTACCAGGATCGGAGTTGTCTTCCCTGTCGACGATTATGAGCTGGAACGACTTGGTGCGCAATCACGTTGACTCCCACCGTATGCTGATTTCAGCTTTCAAATAAGCAACACCAAGATCTTCAGCACCTTATCAGAAAACCCCTGTGTCTTCCCGAAATACTGCGAGATGATCCTAATGAAGAAAGAAAGGCCCGTCTCGATCTTGGATGTGGGAGTGGGGCCCGGTACGTTTTTTATTTTTAGAACGCGATCTGAATAGCTGTAAATGTTCGCAGTGATGAGGGCTATAGAAAACGGCCCTGGAACTTCATTGGAATTGAAATGGTCTGCAGGATCTCAAGTCAAGCGTTTCAAAATGTGGACCATTCAAAAGGCGACAGAGACCGCGGTGCAAAATGTAAACCGGCAATTGTGCTCTGGAAAGCGCAATAGTGCCTCCGAGCGCGATTTGAATGTCTGTAAATGTTCGCATGGCACATATACTGTAAAATTAAAATTCTACTCACCATGGCATACTTTTATGGCAAACATACTGTGCAAAAAGTTTTCACATGTTGGGAGTCCTGGTTTTTTGACAACTTGGTGGTCCCAACTGTTATCCATGTGTGTAGGTACATCACCAATGTATAAGGTATGCTCTAAGAAATTTTAGGAAACTTGAAACCACCTTTATACCTGCTCAACATGGTAAAATCTGAGAAATCATGTTTCGACAATTTTCCATCTTGTGGGTCAGGGAGTCATCCATGAGCTCCAAAATGTATATCAATGGAATCTGGTAGTTCAGAGGATTCCGAAAATATATAGGTTCGCATAATTTGGGCACTAGAAGGAAATGTAAAGAGACAGTTCTAACCGAAATTGTGCTGGCTATCCAGCAAACAAGGTCCCATGAAAATCCGGTTTGAAATGACTCTAAACAGGGCAATTCACTGATTTGATGCGAAACTCGGCACACCAAGTGTTTTGAAGATATAATGTTTCAAATGTAAAACTGACCTGCATGCTTTTTTGAGCAGTAGATGAACTTGCAATTTCACCCATTTCGAGTTTCTAGCATGCAAATGGATTTTTATATGCCATTACTAGACCATCTTACAGCTAGCAATACAGTGCTGGCTGCATTTTGATCCCTCATCAATTTTCACTATGGAAGCTCCCATCAAAGGATATATGCATGGTACGGGCCTAAAATATGTTCAATGATGATTAGGAAGTAAATGGAAATGTTCAATTGGTTGCACAGGGGATGGGTATATGTGAGGGTACCAGCAACTTTGAACAATAAAAATATTGAATTAGCAAGATGTAGCAACAGTGCAATGGTAGTACAATGGCTCATAAATGCATTCAAATGTCCAATCAACATATCCTGAAAATTGTCCTGCCAATATCTGACTAGAAACCTCTGAATCAGCTATTATTTCCTTTTTGGGATGCTAGGCATGGGTAAAATTCACTGCAATTTGACCAGGGGCTTTCCCAGGAGCCAAGGTATCATCTAAGAACCTCACAAGATTTGTGAAATTTGTCAGAGAATCAGAATGGAATAATGTTCCCAGTTTGGGTGATTATTATTCGAAATGCTCGACTCCTTCTGGGTCAACCAGATTTGACTTCATGCCAATTCGAAAATTGGCAGTTTCCACTGCGTGTCTCTTAACTTTGTATAAAGAGTGCCATTCCCACTATCGATTATTTCAGGTCCTCAACAAACGCCCTGAAACCCCACTGATCTCGAACGCAATCTCGCGAAGGGTGTGACTCCTATGTCCCGCGAGTTGGCCAAAGTATACAAAGAGAAGTGTGATGAGATTTCCGGGGACGTCAAGGCGATGCTCGAGAAACAGGCAGCAGCCTCACAAGTTCGTGACTAGTATCCGCTTAATTCAGGACCTAACCTCTTGCAGTGCCGTTTGGAAAGCATGACCTCGAGCTAAACAATACAATACACCGGGCTCGTGCCACACCAGGCAGCGAGGAGGCCGATGTGATGCTGAATGCCAAACTCAAGAACAAAAGCCCGACTGCAACACTGACCCAAAAGCTCACCTACACCTACCGACGTCATTGTAGCCTTGTAAACCTCCCTTTGACAAACCTCGACAACCTTCAAAAAGGTGGCACATGCAGAGTGTCTGGACACTTTCTCCTCCACTGCCCTACCCAAGACACACCGTCTACGCCGGACCGGTGGGAGGATTTACTGCACACCAAATCTCGACCCGGGAGACTGCCTGGATGCCTCCACTGGGCTGATGATCAATAAAAATTATGCACCCTATGGATCTCGGTTCGGCTGACGAATAGATCTGCCATGGGAGTATATACTTTTGATGGGTTTTTGTCAGTTTTGCCGTGAATTTCAGAACAAATTGGTTAGAATCTTGGGGGAAAGTCCCATAACCATTCCAACTCGAAGCACATTTGGGCCATCCTTGGGTTTTGTCGGCATTACGTGGATTTGGGCTTTCCTGACCCGTTTTATGCGTTTTTCGCGGAGCAAAAAGGCGAAGTGGGTGTACCAATGATGTCTCGAACATTTTGCTACTTTACAAACGTGAAAGCCTACTGCTTATATAGATTTACAAATGGTATATGGGGATGAATAATGCGTGATACTTGGGTTCTTCTCAGTCAGCGTCGTAACCCTCATCAGTCTGGGCGCGACGAGGCTCTGTTGCTATGCCCGAATTTGGAAGTGCTCTGCTCGATGTCACAGCAATCCATATGCTCCGGGGGAATCTTCCTTTCTTGGTCTCTGCCAAGTATGAGCACGCCATACCACAATTTGATGAGGTTCTAACATACTTTACCTCTGTCATTGCCTCACAAAAAAATAAATGGGTGTTTTCTCAGAAATCGAGTCTCTGCAATCATTTCATATGCAGAAATGGATTATACAGCATGAAGGTACAGTCAACTCTGTTATAACCCATACCTGTCATAACCCATACTCTGCTGTAACCCATAGATTTTCGGCCCCACCAGCACTGTTCCCACTAAAAATGTCCAAAAACCCCATAACTCTCCCATACTCCATAATCCATACCTTTTTGAGAGCCAAAAACCCATACTTTGGATGCAAGTTTGGTCATTTTTTGAGCAAATTGACCATATTTGGCAAAGAATTGACGAGAAATCATGTTGGGAACCCGTAGGAACCCATTTGGCGCTCATTTGACCCCAATTCAACACCTTTCAAGAAGAAATAGCTCAACTTTTACCTAACAAATGTCGCTGCTTGGCTGAGCCGAGCCTCGGCTCGCACTCGGCAGGGTACAATCGGCAAAATCGGCAACAACCTCCCAGCCCGCGCCGCCCCAGGTTCTAGTATTGACAAACTTAAATTGAGATTTTATTTCCGGGAATTGTGGACTCGGCAGCGGAAACATTAAAGTGGGTATCCACCCACTTACTGAACTGCATAGAAATGACAATGCCGAGGCAAGTACAAGGTTATGGGGTTTTCCTGTCGCCCTGGATCAACTAATAGAAGTGGTGTTTCTAGAACGACGGCGTCTTGAGCGGCGCACTCTTAGAACGCCAGAAGGAGAAGTCGCAGTATGGGTCTTGAGCGGCGCACTCTTAAGGCAGGCAGGTAGGTAGAATTACACGAACGCCAGAAGATGTTGCGCGATTGACTCAGATTTCAAAGTCGTACGATTACTGTTTCCTCCCAACAGCTGTCATGAAACTGACACTGCGGAGGGAAACCACAGACGAGGCCAAATAATTCGGTACGACATTCATCGTTGTCTCTACTACAAGGGCCCGAGCTCTGATCAAGTACCGTGTAGAAATCCGCATCCGCATCCTTCCGCGGTTTTTCGCCGTGATGATACAATCTGGTGTCAAGTCCATGTCGCTGACCCTCGACGATGCACAGGAGAGGTTTTTGCGGGCCGGGGCACCCGACTGTCAAGTGCGAGTGCGAGTCGGCTGTGTGGACACACCGGTACAACACGGGGCACATCGTGACGCTGCGCGGCCGGCTCACCGCGTGCTTCGTCATCTGCACCACAGCACATGCGCAGGTGCAAAAGAACGGCGCTCCCCCGGGCCCGTACGTACTCAACTTTGACTACTTCGAGTTTGAGGCGTACTCTCATGACACGTACATAGCACTTGATGGGATTGCGGGTTCGCGAAAGGCTGAGAAGCCTGCGATGAATGGTTCCCGCGGTGAGGAGCAGTGGGAGGAGCCCCGGCTGTTGATTGGGAATGCGTCCATACCTGGTGAGCCGATAAACGCCTTTTGTATTCCGCAGGCAACCATGCGGTTTCTGGAGGTCAGTTTTCTGTTTCAGCGAGCAATCCTCCTGATCGTTGATCCAAAATTTATGATTGTAGTTGGCAGAGTCTTTCATTTCAATGGAAGATTTAATATTGTTTGCAAAGGAGCAAGACCTTGAGCCGTTTAACGCACTGAAATCATTGGCCGACAAAATCCGGAAGGAGTCGCCGTACCTGCGGTCCTTGTCACCACAACAGGTCCACCATTCCTAATTGAAGAAAAGGGAAATATATTCTGCTTGTGTTGGAATTCTAGCTGGCGGCAGAGGACCCAGGTAACAAAAAGCAACGAACTTTTGGCCTAGGATGTACAGGACAGTGGGGGTACGTAGGCAAACGGATGAAAGGAGCGTGACGTGCATCTGGAAACGCCTTTTCGCACATAGAGGCCCGGTGACTACCGTAGATCACCGGTCGTCAGGTAGCAACTCGTAGAACCACGCCTTCTATGTAGCGCACCATCGACACCCCCTTCCTACCGTCGACGCTGGCCTCTACAGCAGATTCACTCCCCCCACTCATCGCGATTTTGACAAGTGTCCTGTGACGACCTGTACAAGCCTGTACAGGCCTGTACAGGTCGAAAAAGACTGCCAGATCACCAGATGGCAGGCTAGGTCAAAAATTCCACCAGACGTCCCAAAAAAACTTTTTGGGACCCATCCCATTGGGTTCTAAGGAGCATTTCTGTGAACTTTTTTTTTTCTTACAGGACAAAAAGATCAAAAGGTCACAGGACTTTTGACATTTTGCTGATGCTGTCGCAGCACGTAGAAGCCGCTAGTCCACGTGTATTCGTCGGTAGGTAGGTAGGTAGGTAGGATTACACGGCACGGTCCGAATAACGAACGCCGGTTTCCAGGGAATATCCGGGTGTACAAGCAAGCTACTTCCGACCGAGTAAAATACACCTTCGCCCCTGGGCCTCCATGCACCAATCAAACCCCAGTCACAGACCCCACGAGTTTTACCCCGTGCCCCATGGTAGAGCCCAACCAATAACACAGAAGCGAAAACGGTGTTACTTACCATCGGATGCTATTTAAGTCTTCGAGTATATGACTTCATACCTTCAAATTGACCTTCCGGGAAATGAACTCTGCATCTCTGACTCACGAAATGCACTGATTGAGTGGTACCTTGAGTTGGCGACCACATTGTGTGTGTGCATCGGTGAGGAATTGGCCGTGATGTCAGGCAATATCCGGAGGTGGTGTGGAAGGAACAGTCAACTGCTGAAATATATGTAATGGGCTTGAGTCAAAATTGGAATGGACTGTCAAACGAACAACCCGTAAATTTGCAAGCACACATATGACATGAATTTCTGCAGTTTACTCGAAAGGCAAACAGCATTCAATGGAAGTAAATATTTTACCCACAGGACAAGCACAAGCCTAAAGTAAAAATCAAGGAGCAACTGGTTCTCCGAGCGCATTGTGGTGTAAACTGCATATCAGCAGAATAACAACTATTCACGCGCAGTGCTCTTTGAAGTCGAAGGCCGAGGGGCTTGCCTGGAGGACCATATGATTCCAGCTTGCTTCTTGGTAACATATGGATTTAGTTTCATTGCGGTTAAAGTATGAAAACTTATGGTGGGACGACTTGAAGCGCTAGCCACTGGGTTCATAAGTATTCCGGGTTACAGTTCCAGATCATCCACGGAGATTTACATGACTGGAACATGTTCGAGTGGGATACAGATAATGCGTAGCTATTTTATTGACGAATCCTTACTTGCACACGTCCAAAGATTGCCAAGGAAGGAACGTTCGAGTTGCGCTTCAAGACTTATTACTAAGCAGCTTGATAGGTGCACGTGCTTTTGATGACTCAGCAACTCGGGGCGCGGGAGGGGGGCGGGCGAGACAACGAGCAACTAGGCATACACAAGTCATGGACAATGTATCAAAGAACTCGGAGAGCCTTCAGTAGGTTGCCTAGATGTACTGAGCAAGGAAAAGCACGAGAAAAAGGGAAGCAGCGGGTGGATCATGAGAGGTCGATCTGGATGACGCTGCAGCTAAATGCCTCTAAATGCCCAGCTTTTTCACCAAAGACGAGTCCTGGGCATCGAGTGCTTCATGGCAGATGGCCAAGCACATATGAGCCATTAGGAAGTCAAACGGGATGCTGGTTTATTGGAAGCTCCGTCCGACCCATTATCAAAACTGGAAAGTCGATGGTACGAGCATCTGCGCGGGATGAGCTGCTACTGAGGGCATAGGACACATTGTTGGACACTATGGCCAGGCAGTAGGAGGGTTTAAAGCGACAGAGCGACGGATACCAAGTCGGAATCCTTCGGATCCGCAGCTCTGGAATCAGTCAAAAGAAAAACTGTCAAGTCGATGCCGCCTATATCTTGCTTCCCACTCCCATCCTCTCGCTCCCCCCATGTCCCTTCTTGTCTCATCCGGCCTCCTCCGAGTCCTTTCTCAAGTTTCCCGCTCTGCACCTACGATTGTCCCCCTTGTCTCGTCTCTACCTGGCCTGTCTGCCGAAATTACTCGGCTGGATTGTACGGCAATCTGATACAAGTCGCAAAACCTCAAGTCGGAAACCGGAATCTGGACTTTTTAACTCGGACGGTGGCCCGGCGCAACTGAAAATCTCAGCAAGTTGGAAAATCTCAAGCCGAAAATCGTATTATTGACTTATGCAACTCGGACGGTGGCAACGATCAATATCCAGGGTCCTAAAATTCGCTTTCGAGCTCTAGTCTCTCCTCAAGCCTCCCTGTGCTAGCGCTGTTAACTTGAATTGTTAATACGATGGGGCATGTGGCCTCGGGCTGGGAGTGAGGTGACTTGAAGTTGGGTGTTCATTCATCCTGTTTCGCCTTACTATGTATCGTGGCCCCGAAATACATTTTTTTTGGAATCCAAACCTATCAGATATTACCCCGGATGAGTCCCAGAGAGCCACGCGTACCGGGTAACGGGTTTCGCGTTGCGGAGCGAGATCTACAGGAGAAACACGTGATCTACCTAGCACGATGTCGTGCTACAGCTCTACGGCGCTATGGCATCTATGTGATGCGATGATAGAGGCGAGGGTCTCTACTGGATTTGGCCAAACGGCGGGGATTCCGCTCTATCTCTCATCGGAATTAATAGCAAGTACGAGGAACTCAGAAGAATGAATTATTGGGAGAGAAAAGGCAACCTTGTAAGTGGTCGACCAGTTCCATGCTTCCTTGTGAAATTGACGTTTCCTATAGGCGAGATTTACGATTGCGGTCATTGCGTAAGTCCTGCCCTAGTCAGGGTGAGGAATGCTGCACAATCTATGGCACAGCTCTGGAATTCTTTGGGCGTTGGCGACCGGCGCCCTCACCTCCACCGATCGAGAGCGCAATGCTGGCGGCCTTTTTTTTGCCGGAGTAGGTCTCGCACTTGATGTAGCTATAGATCTTTTCAAGGTAATGAGGATCCATTCAACTTGTGCATCGACCTGACTTATATCTTCGAAGATTCGAAGGCCAGATGCATCTCAACTGCAGGCGGTAGCACGATTTGTGTTCTTCCGACAGGCTGCAGCCATCCTCCGAACCATATGTTTCTGTCTCTTTACCGCTTCTCTCTTATCTCCTCTTAGCCCACGAGCGTACGGACCTCCAAGCCCTTCCCGTTCCTGCTCGGTTCCAGCATGTCTTTCGACGCGTGTATCGGCGCTCGACGTATAGCAACGCCTGTGTCCGCTGGGCCAAAGCGTCGCAAGACCTAAAGGACCAAGGGCTCCAAGTGGGGAGTACGCCCCAAGGGCTCTGGACAGTATGGCAGAAGGCAATTCCTCTTCGCAAATCCAGGAAGAGTGTCTCCTCTGCACAAGATGATGAAGAGAATGGCGAGGAAGAGGACGATGAGGCGGATGATTCGGAGTAAGCGGGTTGAAGGTCTGATGTTTCTTTCCATCCTCCTTAGACTTGTAATCCAGAACATCTAGATTTGTAGCGCGTAGTGTCTGTTCTGTAGAGTCGGTGTATGTAAAGCCTTTGGCATCTGATATCAATGAGTGTAAACAAACTTCTCTTTCGTTGCCTGAGTGTCGGCAGACAACAAACACGGATGCTCGTGTTCCAAGGCTGATGAACTACAACCATGTGGTGTTATGGGAAGGAGACAAAGGTATGAATTACAATAAAGATCAATACATGCAGACCGAAAGGAACAAACGTATGAACGCTAGGCCTGGGGGGGCGGAGCATGACGAGGGCGGTGTCCATCAGACTCCAGCTGAGCCACAGTAGCGATGTTCCGCAGACGAATCATCTCGTCCAAAAAGAAATTATACTTGACAAGAAGCATCTCACGCACAATAGCGTGATAGCCTCCAAGCCAGACATTGACCTGCTCAGCAATTGAAGTGTTGAAGAGGAAGGTCTTGCCATCCTCGTTGAGGAGCTCTGGATAGTCGACCGCGTTGCAGTACTTCTGGCAAAACTCGTGCGACACTTTGTGTTTATTGAGAAAGTGCCAGACGTCGACGCACATGCCAACGGAGTCCCACCATGGGTCACGAGGCTCCTTCATCACCTGCTGCTTGGCGTCGCAATTGGTGTCGTATATGAAGTGGTCGGGCTTGTGTGCACCAGGCACCGAGAAGGCATTTTTGACGAACAACTGGTTAATCATGTCAGAGAAGGAGAAAGCGAATGATACAGAGACACGTACAAGAACGTTGGAAACAGCTTCGGCGCCAAAGAAAGTTGCACGAGCAAAGATGATACCGCACGGCCGGACGAGGATTTGCTCATTGTGCGTACGGCGGCGGTGGAAGATGGCCTTGATCTTGGTGTTACCGTGCTCGGACTTGGAGTCGCAGGGGTCGGAGAGGTGTTCGTCCGTAACACCCACAGACCAAGGACATCAGGGAAACCCCCCCCAGGAATTTGTTAGTATTTTGAGCTAAAATGTGCACAAATTCCTTCATTTCCTCGAATGTTCACATTTTAGTCAAAATATGTTCTCACCCGAATAAATATCAAATTTTGTGCTCAAAATATCTCCAAAATGTGTAGAATGTTTCGAGGATATCTCGCTAATTAAGCACTCAGAAACACAGATAAGATGCAATAAAAAGTTGTATTATTGTCAATTCTAGTTACTACATGGTAGGTAATCAATCTACTGTATATAGTACTAGGCACCACATCTCGCCACGGAAAGATAAGTAACGACATCATGAAAGTGGTCACCGGGTCAGCGCACAGTGAGCAAATTAACGCACCGGGGAATTGCATGCTAACCCAAGAGGTGTGGTGTACACCGCCATGTAATCTGTCGAGTGGAGCTGTTAGGATGGCACTAAATAGACATTAAAAGAATGACATACTGTGGATGTTGGACCAAGCCATATTGGCATTGTCTACGAGTGATGAGAAACATTGCGGAGATAATGTCTGAAAACTCACGTTGCAAAAAGCATCTGCGCGGTGCGTCGGGGGTCTACGGGTGCGCTACGCACGCGCCAGCACGCCGATTCGTCTGCCTCCCCGTTCGCGTCCATGTCGGGGCGGCGACGGAGTTTCGCGCGTTGCCTCCCGGTCGGCGGAGTGTACGCAGCCCAGGCTGTCAAGTTCGGGTTGTTGTACGCAACACTATGAGAAGCTCAGAGATCATCAGTCTAGGCATGTAGAGAGGGGAACAGGATGGAACGCACTTGTTAATGTAATCTGATGTCGGATATTTCGACGGGTTGCACGTTGCCCCCGCAGGACGACGACGACGAGCTCGACGATGCGACGCACGTCATGGGGGCAGTACAGCGGTGCTGTCTCCCGAAGGAAACCTAATATTCGTCAGTAAAGAGATGTGCAGTACAAGACAGCATACTTAGGTGTGCTAAGTGCGTGCACAGCTCTCTGGGCGAACGGGCGATGCGGAAAGGGATCGTGAGTGGATGAAAGCGGTGATATTGTCCGCTATTGAGTGCCGATCTATGAGCGGAAGAGAAGTTCGTAACTCAGCGAGGCCCAAAGAAGTAAGTACGCACCATGACGGAGTGGAATGCCAGCACGACGACGAGGGGCCGTTAGAATGCACACACTGATTTTGATCATCTACGTCGAAGACATCAGAAAGGGGCAGGAGTTATGAGCCCAAGAGTACATACCCAAAGTACGAGCCGACCTACCCTCGAAGGATTAGGCAAAACACCGGACTGAGAGGAAAACTACCCACCGTCGATGCACCCCGGAAGATCCAACAGCTTCACCGACTAGCCCGGATGTGATGTAAACGCAGCTGGATGCACAAAAGAGGTTGGGAGGAAGAGGGTGTGGGTGCCAGGAGCGAGCGAGTGGGGGGGAAAGGAAGAGAATTGTTTGACATTGTTGTCATGGAATCAAAACGAACATGTCTTCTCGCACGTGCCCGACAACTGTCGCCCGACGGCGACTCGCACGATTGACAGTGGACACTGACACTGTGACAGTGACACGGGACACATTTAGGGTGGGGCTGCATTTGGCCTTGACTCGGAAAGTGCGGTGACTGAACTTGTTACTTACCTGCTTGTGCCCCGAGTCGCTCCACGCCAGCGACCGTAATTCGGAGTTAGCCAATGTCCACTACTACATGACCCTGTAACCTCTCGCCAGCTGCGCTGCCCTCCGACTTGAGGTCAACTGGGTTAAGCTTGCGCCTCTCGAGGTAGGAATCAGCACTTCAGCCGCCCAAAACAAATCAAAGAAATCTGAAAGAAATGTTGAAGAAATGTGTGGAATTATATGTGAGGCCTCGAAAATTATCAAAACTTTGATATTTTGACCTCAAAATACTTGAGAATTGCTGAAAATATCAAAAATATCTACCCACAAGAAATTTTAGCATAAATTTTGATATTTATCCCAGGGAGGTTTTTCCTGATGGAATCATCCCTTCGTAGCGATCTACTGTCCCATCTGGGTTAACATCGAACCACTCTTCCATTTCTCCGACCTCGTCGTCCTCGTCATCCACATCGTCGCGTGCGTTCGCCTGGGCAGGAGGGCCGTCAGCGGGAGCGCTGGCCATTGCGCTTCGAATCTTCTGCCGCTGGAGTCGGTGTTTGAGGGTGAATGCTGCTTTTCCCCGTTCCGAGTTGAGACGCTCCATTTCTTGGTGGGCTGGTTCTGAACACGCCTTTGTACCTTTGACGGCAGGGTTATCACAACCGACGATTGCGCAGACAAAGTGGAGATGGTCGTGAGTTGCACAGAAGTGGCGGCGGCCTCGAGTGGATTGCACAGGCTCGGTACAACGGAATTCTCCACAGCAGGGGTGACCCATGTTGTTACCGTCGGATGCGATGACCCAGGTGCGGTCTAGACATGCTAAGAACAATGGAACAGTTCTCTCAAATGTAATAACTCACGTAGATTGCCGTCGTCGTCCTCCCAGACCCTCATACAACGATCACAATAGTGCGGAACCTCGTCTTGGCCTAGAATAATGATTCGCTCGTTCCGCTTCTCCATAGCAGCCTGAAAACGCAGGTTTTGATCTCCCGTGTGGTCGACCTGGAGAAGAGTGTTGTTGCGTTGACAATCATCCAGGAGGGACTTGATGACGAATGCGTCCCAGATGTGGTTCGGCGTGAGCTTCAGTCCAAACTGCCAACCGCCGCTCTCCAAGCTAGTGCGGTCAGACAAGGTGATATCATAGAGCTTGGCGCAGTTGGTTGCTGAGAACCTGTATACTGTGCATTACTACTTATTGGAAGTATTGGATGAGGGGACGACACCACCATCCGAGCAGCATGGAAGATATCCACATGTTGACGAGTTTCAGCTCCGCAAACTGGTGCTCCCCGACCTGAATGAGTTCTGGGATACCGTCATAGTACGTTCGGATCCCTGAATGAACAGAGAAGTTATTGTGGTAGTTGGTATGACAATCTAAAAGGTGTCGACGATACGGAGAATCAAGAAGAGTATTGGTACTCACGAGGACAAGCGAGGTGAACAGACCAGGCTGGACGTGCTCCCGATGCTAGGGAGTATACAATCACTTGACGTTGCTCAGCGCGCTTCAGAACAGAGCCGGTCTTGAGACACTCCGGATTTGTGCAAGTTCTTGTGGGTGGATAGACAGTCAAAGAAGCTAGATAAGTACTCAGAGGTAATCCCAAAAGATCGACACACAACGCACTTATCCCGAGGTGCCAACCATGAGTTTTGAAGGTAGTTTCCTCAAGAGATGATCGGTGGAGGTCGTTGGAGTCCAGCTCCCATGCTTCGGCCTTGAAAACAGACCACAAGACCTCTACATCTGGGACGGAGATTCCGGTGGAGCCGCTGAGGAAGCTTGCAACGCTCTGGGGAAGAAACTCCGGCGCTATTTCAAGATCCTGTCTCGCCGGTTGCGCCAAGTCGATGTCACGTTTCAAGAGGGAGGCAAGTCGGATAAAGTCCAAGAGTTGCAGCGTTTTGATGCGTTGAAGGTGAGGGTGCCGATTCAGCAGCTGAAGGTGGGCGAGAAGCGCCATGAAAGTAAAAACGAAGAGGTATCGCGAAGGTTTCCTATTCGGGACAGTGGCTGACTTCAAACTTGCCGAGACTCGCCGATACGTAATTACATAATGCCCGGATACTCTCCTGGATACTTTCCCGGATACGATCGCCGGAAATCCCATATCCCATTTGTTCTCATGAACTGCAAATGACATCCAGAATCAAAAAATAAAAAATCCGCCGGGCTGGGTACATGGGTACGATCGTCAAAAGTGTTTTACCCCAGCTAACCCAGAGGCAATTCCAACTGGTTGAATTGTTATCGTCGTTACAATGTTTGTGCCATGATTTTGGCATTTGGCGGCTTTATGTAAGCGCCATCAAGACCCAATCATTTGCCGGTCCCCGCTGGTAGGTAGGTAGGTAGGTAGGCAGCATTACACGGCATGGTCCGAATCACGAACGCCGGTTTCCAGGGATTATCCCGGCATACAAGCAAGCTACTTCAACCTGAGTAGGATACACCTTTGCCCCTGGGCCTCCATGCACCAATCAAACTCCAGTCACAGACCCCACGAGTTTTACCCCGTGCCCCATGGTAGAGCCCGACCAATAACACAGAAGCGAAAAAAGGAGAGTTACTTACCCCCGGATGCGATTTAAGTCTTCGAGTACATGACTTCATACCTTCAAATTTACCTTTCAGGAAATGAACTCTGCATCTTTGCCTCACGAAATGCACTGATTGAGTGGTACCTTCAGTTGGCGACCACATCGTGTGTATTATGCATCGGCGAGGAATCGGCCGTGATGTCAGGCAATATCCCGAGGTGGTGTGGGCGAAGGAACAGTCAACTGCTGAAGTCCATGTAATTGGCTTGAATCAAAATCGGAATGGACTGTCAAACGAACAACCCGTCGCTAAATTTGCAAGCGCACATATCACATGAATTTCAGCAGTTTACTCGAAAGGTAAACAGCATCCAATGGAAGTAAGTATTTTACCCGCAGGACAAGCATCGGCCGAAGAAGTCAGAGAAATCAAGGAGCAACTGGTTCTCCGAGCGCATTGTGGTGTAAACTGCATATCAGCAGAATAACAACTATTCACGCGCAGTGCTCTTTGAAGTCGGAGGCCGAGGGGTTTGCCTGGGGGACACATGATACCAGCTTGCTTCTTGGCAGCATATGGATTTGGGTTCATTGCAGGTAAGCTATGAATATAATGGGACGACTTGAAGTGCTAGCCACTGGGTTTTTAAGTATTCCGCCGGGTTCACGCAGTTCCAGATCATCCACGGAGATTTAGATGACTGGAACGTGTTCGAGTGGGATACAAATAATGTGTAGCTATTTTATTGATGACTCCTACTTGCACAAGTCCAAAGATTGCCAAGAAAGGAACGTTCGAGTTGCGCTTCAAGACTTATTGCTAAGCAGCTTGATACAAGGGGGACCAAAGATAAGAGATTGCCATATGGGGTAGGGGGGGGGGGGGGGGGTCTGGCCGACCGCCAGAAAAAAAAATTGTATGTACTTTT